>OY735219.1:3458774-3551274 GCA_963457665.1 Thysanoteuthis rhombus | reverse complement strand
AAAAAGAAAGTGGGAAAGAAAGAAAGAAAGAATGAATGAAGGAAAGATAAAAAGAAAGAAAGAACGAAAGATATAAATGATAGATAGAGAAATTAATGAATAAAGAAAGAAAAAAAAGTAAGAGGGAAAGAAAAAAGAATGAATGAATGAATGAAGGAAAGATAAAAAGAAAGAAAGAACGAAATATATAAAAGACAGACAGAGAAAAAAATGAATGAAGAAAGAAAGAAAGAAAGAAAGAAAGAAAGAAAGAAAGAAAGAAAGAAAAAAGAAAGAAGGGAAGTAATGAACGAAAAGGGTAACAAAGGGAGAGAGGGGTGATGAAGGAGAGAAAGGAAAAGAACAAGAAGAAAGAGAGAGGGGAAAGAAAGGGTGACGACAAACCGCAGCTGAAGCACTCTATTGATGGTGGTCGAGTGGTAAAGTTTGAAGGGCGTGGCGGAGTGCAGGGGGGGGGGCTCGGCAAAGCGAGAAGAAAGCTGCCTTAGGTATGCAATTCTGGTTAAGACGTTGGGCATGAGTCACTGAGAGAATCAATGATTGCCACAGAGAGAGAGAGAGAGAGAGAGAGAGAGAGAGAGAGAGAGAAAGAGAGAGAGAGAGAAATAGAAACAGTGAGAGAGAGAGAGAGAATGGTGGAGAGAGAGAGAATGAAAGGGATATACATAGAGAGAGAAAAAAAAGACAATTGTTTCTCTGTATGTGTGTGTGTGATGGAAGGGAGGAAGGAAAGAATGAAGGAAGGAATGGGTACGAAGTTTTGGTGGTGACGGTGGTTTTTCTTGGTGGTGATGGTGAGTCTTTCAATAATGAAGAATCGAAAAAACCAGAACAAAAACGGAAAACAAGTTCAAATGTTTTATCCTGCTACCCAAACCCGAAACCCGCTCCTATTCCCGTCCCTGGTGTTTATTATCGTCGAACTCCAATCCAAGCCTATCGTAACAACAACAACAACAACAACAACAATCTTCGCCCTAAATTACTATCAGGTGCTTAATTGCCAGGTGGCCGAGGGGAGGTCGGAATAAGCAGTGGGTTTTAGAAAATCTGTCTCAATTTTATTAGGATTTGGTGGGAATAAGACGGAAGAGGGGCAGGGAAGTACAGAAAGAATTTAGTGAGATTTGAACAGAACAAAGTCGTTTGAGAAAGATTTATGGTGAAAATGGTGTAGGGACACGACAAGTAAAAAAAGTTCAGTATTGATAGAAGCAAGAAAAATTCTTTTCTTTTCGAAGAAAAATTGAACCGAAAAGTCTTTTGGTTGTAAAAAATTTTAAAAAAAAGTCACAGAAATTAGTAGACACATTTAAACTTGGTTGAATTAATTGTGTTTATAATCGATGGAAAAATATAAACAAATCTGCAGTTTCCCCCTCGCCACTATTATCGGGTGGGGGGAGTAGAGATGGACCCTCGAAAGTTAATCTGTGGGGCGGGGGTCCTGAAAAGAGCGTGAGTGTTAGACTTGGAACTTGATACCCATGAGTAAGGAAGTAGGCGAACTGACAAGTCTTACCAATCTACTAAAATGAATGTTACAAATCTGGTCTTATTTCATTCTAATAGATAAATACATTTGTAAATTTAGCATCTCCCTACGGTTATTAGCGATCTCCCCCAACTGATTGGTGGACTGCTCTATTACCGTCTGAGACAAACTGACGAAAATTTATATTACAGATAGACAAGTGCTCATTTCATTCCTATGAATAAATACATTCATTTTAATTATACATGCAGATCCCAGTTGCGCTGTGGTCTGCATAGTCTTAATTTGTCCTCTTATCTCAAACACTTTCAATGTATTTGGCACAGTTTCCAGTGCATTTAATATTATTGGCGCTACTGTGACCTTCATTTTCCACGCCTTTATCAGCTTCCGGGCCAGGTCTTCTTACTTTTTCAGTTTTTCCACTCTCGTTGGTTTTCACTTCGTGGTCTGCAGGCACAGCCACTTCTCTGATTTTATTTCTATTGTACACAGCTACTAGATCTGTTATTCTTGGATAGGTGTGGTTGATTTAGATGTAGAAGTCCTGGAGTAATGTATGGCCTCTTCTTTCTGGGATCGTCTCTGGTTTGTGCAGGTACCATTTGTCTCTATGGCTGAGTCCTGGGCGTTTTGATTGTTCTCAGAGAAGGACTCTGCCAGTTTTCGAACTCCTGTCGGGCTAATTTACAACATTTGCTGGTTACATTGTTTATTACCGCATCCATTTCCTTGCATCAACATCAGTCTATTATTGTCAGTTGTTGGATATAGACTTCCCTTGTGATTCGCCACACTTCTTTATTGTGGGCGTCACGGAGCCAGTACTTTCTGAACTTTTATAGTTTGTCTCACCATCTTACATTTTGTCGGCCCTGTTTTGTATATGTTCTGAGAGGAACCACGTTGTAAGTCGTGATGTCCAACAGTTGTCTAGATCTTCTCCATGATTTTCCACTCCCCTCTAGCATGGGCCTCACGGTGCCAATACTTTCTGGATTTAACTACTTTGTCTATCCATCTCGTTTTCTGCTGGCCCCAGTTGCACATGTGATTTCTGGGGATCCATGTTGTGAGTTGTGATGTCCATCGGTTGTCTGTAATTCTTGTAACCAGCCCATTACCATTTGAGTTTTCTAATGGATACTTTGATGTCTCGCACCCCCGTGTTTTCCTGATATATTGTGCTGTCTTGAGATTTTTCCATGTGAAGTGCATGATTCTCTCTTGTGCACGTTGCATGGCTCTCATTTTGAGGGAAATCTTTTAGTAAGGTTCTATGCTGCAGCTAATAGGATTTCTTGAAGGTTGAGCTTGCTCTACCGAAGGCTTGTCATCCTAGAGTGATTCTCCGCTTGATTTCTTCTTCTTTTTGGTACATCATGGAGATTCATTGTCCTAGGTAGATGCAGTGGTCTGTTTTCTTCAGCTCTGCGTTTCTGATATTATTTGTGGTATCTTTGTCGTCTCCATGTTTATTGTACATGACATTTGTTTTACTTAATTTCATGTGAAGACCAGCTTTCTTGCCTCATTCATTCAGTCCGTCTCACCGTCACAGCAGCTTCTTCATCAGGCTACATCAAGACTCATAGCCTTTTCAGTTTGAAAAAGGAGTAAGACCAGAAGATACCAGCTCACCCAGACTCTTTACAGCCTGCACCAAGATGATCTTGCGAAACCTTGACTGGGAAAATAAAGGAATCAGAATGGACGGCAATTATCTAAGTGACTTCAGATTTGCAAACAACATTCTCCACATAGACAGCCTTGATTATCATCGAATAATTTACCCAAGCTGTAATAAATGACTACTGTGTTCAGATGATTCCGAAATTATTCTGTACTTAGAAATATCAAAAACATTCTGTTGCTCTTTATTTCCTTGTTTGTGAATGTATCCGGATAAGTAAATAAAGGAGACTATTCTACAATGAGCATTTAATATTTATCACCCTTGATACATTATACTTGCAAAAAATATTCACCCTCACGTGGCATTTTATGTAAGTATTAAGGTTGGTGCAAAAATAATTGCAGTTTTTCACCATCAACTTTAAAGCTGCTTAGAATAAAATATATTCATTGAAATGAAAACCAACTACCAAATTGATATAAGTTCTTCTATTCTTGACGCATAGAATTCTGGGGTTCTTGATCCAATGAATTCTTCAAAGGTGTTTTCAGCTGCTGTGTCGTTGTTGAAGACCTTGCTGAGCGAGGTCGACGAGATGGAATTTCGTAGCCTAGCTGGTTCAATTTCGTGAGGTGGGGGGCATTTGCGCGACACGTCCAACTTTTTTTTACTTTTCCAATTTGGTTCAAATGTCGAACAACTATTGAATTGTCAAAATTTAGTTCCCCTTCAAACTCTCGAGTTGTTTTGCATGGGGCCGCCTAAATAATGGCCCTCAATTAGATGTCGTCAATTGCAGAAGGGCGTCCATTTCTTCAAAGCTCTTGTCTCTGTTTTGTAACTCTTGGAACCAATGTAGAGCTATACGCTCGTTGACGGTCCCCTATCCAAATAATTGATATCGCGAGTGGTGTGCAATGCTTTACACCCCATTTCAAACTCATTCAACAAAATCGGTGTCGAGTTTGCCTTTACTCCATATTTGACTTGACAGCTTCAAATATGCCAGAACGAATAGTGAAAAGGAAACGTTCTGCTTGAATGAATCGAGTGAAATACAGGCTTCAAAATGGTATACTACACGAACAGAGCTAAATGATAGTTCATTCCAAAAATATGTATCAAAGTTCAAAATAACAAAAATTTTGTACCAACGTAATAAATTTGTGTCAGGTTTACCCCCGTGTTTGGTGTAAAATGTTCTCTTGTTTCCTGGAATCGTATCTTTGACTTGGCAGCCTCAAATATACCAGTATAAATAATGAAAGGAAAACGTTCAGGTTAAATGAACAGAGCAAAATGCACGCTTCAAAATGGTATATTACACGATCATAGCTAAATGATACTTAATTCCTAAAATAAACATCAAAGCTTGAAAAAATTGAATTTTGACCCCAACCTAATAGATTAGTGTCAGGTCTGTCCCGTGTTTGGTGCAAAATATTCTCTTGTTTGTTTTTTTTCCTCTCCTCTAAAAAAAAAGAAAAGTTGAACTTTCTTGTTTAGTTCACTCTACAACTGGGGTTTTAAGTCCTCGATTTCTGCTATACTCACCGCCCTACCCATCCTTATAATTTGACGAAAACTTCCTCACAGACCTTAGAATCGCGGCCTCATAACGACAGGCTTTTATGGAAGATTATTCTGACCCAAATTTCCAAGATGATGAAGTATGGAGCAGCTGTCACATAACTTGGCACTCAAAGCGTGCACTTTTGCGTAGATTCGAACTTCAGCGGGAGATGCTGACTTTGAGGGCAACCTTGCAATTTATTAGGGAGTGCTTTTGGTGGGCACACTATTTGGGTCTTAGTGGGTGTCGTCGAAGTGCTTGGTGTTTAAGTACTAAAATAATGACAAGTATTGATCACTAATTCTCCCATTCCGTCAAAAAAGACAGCCGTATTCAAATAGTTTTATAATTACATTGCACTTGGAAAAATTTTAAAATATTACGTTGCTCGGCGTTTCTTTGTTTATGATCAACCAGAATGAATCTGGATTCTTACCCATTTGCTAACAAAAAATGAAAGATAAATATATAAGGAGAATACTCTGTAATCACCATTTGCTAATTATCTCCCTTGACAACTATCACAAACTAAGATGCTCATGGTGTGTTATATAAGTTGATGAATTTAACCCGCATACAAAGGGACACGCAAATAAAAACACGCACATAAACACACACACAGATGCAAACACGCATACTTTAAAATGCACACACATACGCACAGACACAAGTACGTACACACAGAAACACATACACACAAACCCGATACATACTAATGCACCCCAAATGATTTCTATGCATACGTGCAATGATGTGTAGAAATGCATTCGCGCCCTTAATGATAAAAATGTCTCCACACAAATATTCCAGTCGTAGAGGTGGAGCCACTTGTCTCTTCTGTTATCGCCCGTATGAAAACGGATCTTTTAGCATAGGCTCCGGTACGATATACGGGTTTCTCGATTATACGTGAGGACAAAAACCAGCTGTTATCTGTGTGCAGTACGCCTACACATTTCTACTAGAGCCGTTGTCTTATTCCGAGGGAATTTTTTTAGCAGAACATTAAAAAGGAGCATCCCAATGAGCCGATGAAAATATAACTATGAATGAAAATATAAGGGGTTATATGTCCTGTAGTAACTGATCTTCACTGTCATCTCAGCGTAAACTGTTTTTCAATTTTTTTTTCTCTGAAACAAGATTCTGTCGGATTAAATTGGTTCAAAATTCGCCAGCCGAAACATCTTTTGATATTCAGTGTTGTTGTTGAATAATAACAATAACAATAATAATAATAATAATAATAATAATAATAATAATAATAATAATAATAATAATAATCGACGTCGGTTTTCTAGGGTCTGTCGTTGGAAATAGACCTTCAAAGAATTTTCGCCGAACCTCTCGGTCATCGGCACCTTGAAGCCAATGTTTTTTGGATTAAGTTCAAGTCTAGATTGTCATGCCATCTTATTGTTTGCCGGCTACGATCTCGCATATGATCTCTGCGAAGCCAAATAGTGAGTCATGATGTCCATCGGTTGTCCAATAGTCTTGCTACATGGCGAGCACTTTGCAATCAATCCACATGATGTTAAGCAAGGTCTGTTCTTGAATATGTTGCATAGTTCTTAGTTTGAGCAGCAATCTTTTGGTTTGATTCCATGTTTCAGCTCTACGGTTGAACATCCAGAGGATACATTGTTATTCTCATTTACCCTCCTCCAACGAGAACTGAATGTGATAGAATATGGATAGGAACTGCTTTCTCTTTATTCCTCGCTACTATTGTCACAAAGACATAAGACCACTGGTATTTAGGTCTCAGGTCGAATTCTGATCTCCGTACACTTAAAAGTAGAAATCACGCCTCATAGGATAAAACCCAACTAGCTATGACACCATACCAGTGTCGGTCTGGTCTTAAATAGTTCGAAATCTGGCTAGGGGACCACAGTTCAGCAAGACATTTGTTGATCCCTCTTTTTTATACTAATTGGATTTTCTTGTTCTTGAAGTTGAGCTGGCTTTGTGGAAATCTTATCTACCAATGGCGATCCTTTGTTTGATCTCTCTTTCTCCGGGAAGTGAAGGAATATCAATAATCAGTATGCGTTGTGATTGTAATACATTTTATTGTCGGCGTAAGGTATGAGTATAACAGCTCTGTTAGCCAATAGCTAGACCGTTCCCTCTCAATTATTCACAGCTTGTCAGTATGCCTGTTGTAATGTTTCAGTAGTGCGAAATATAAATGATTTATGTTCCTTTGAAAAGCTCTACTATGCAACAGGGATAACTTGTCTTGAGTTGGCACGGAATTACAACATGTATTCACGGCAGATTTTTCATCAGAAGTAATGACCTGTCTCAGAAATTGAGTTCTCATATATATATGAACAGACTGAGATAGATAGATAGATAGATAGATAGATAGATAGATAGGTTTATAAATAGATTGAGAGATAGATGGATTGGAATGAACTGATAGATAGATAGATAGATAGATAGATAGATATGAACAGACTGGTCAATCGATCGATAGATAAGTATGAATATAGATAAAAAAAATATGAACTGACATAGAAAGAGAGATATTAACAATTCAAGATAGATAGATAGATAGATAGATAGATATACTTGGAGTGAGGGTAATAAAAGAATTATCACACGCTTCCATTTCTTCTTGCTTGGTTCTCTCTCGATATGTAATTTGCAACCTGCATAATAGGTCCACCATTTCCCCAACTCGCAAAGACCCTTCCCGTTTTGTACTCCCTCTAGGTGCACCTGCTTTCAGATGTTTGGGTCTCATTTTGACTTGTGTTTCGACAACCAGACCGAAAAAAGAAAGAAAGAAAGAAAGGGATAAGGAAGGAAGAAAGGAAGGGAGGCAGAGACGGATGATTTTTTAAAAAGAAAACAGAAAGAAAAAAAAACGCAGATGTCTCTACAAATAGAAACAAAAACGGTAAAATAAATAAACAAACACAGAGGTGAGATATTTATGAATACGGGTAGGGTTAAGCTTGTCTACCCGAACTACAATGTTTAGATAATGCTTGTAACGAGCTGAGAAGCAGGAATAAATCGCCTGGGAAGAGTGTGAAACAGGAGATTGGAAGGAACATGAAAAGCGAATGGGATAATAAAATTCTGACTGCAGCAGGATCAAAGTCCACACCTATTCAAACCGAAGAAGGTTACTGCAACTTTTGCATCATATGTCATCATCATCATCAGTTTCTTAACGTCTGCCATTGGACAAAGACTTTCCTCAGGATTCGTCACACTTCTCTATCGTGGGTATTGCAGAGCAAGAACTTTCTGAATTTGTCAAGCTCATCTCTCCATCTAGTATTCTATTGCCTCGTTTGTGCATGGGATCTCTCGGGATCAATATCGTGAGTTGCAATGTCCATCGGTTGTCTGCCATTATTGCGACCTGGCCAGCCCATTGCCTTTTGAGTTTTTTTAATGGATTTTATGATGCGGTTAGGTTCAATGTTAGAGCTCCATAAGTGACTATTGGTTTTATACCCTTCTTTTCAGAATTAAATTAGTAGATACTTAAGACTTGTCAGTTTGGATCCTTTGGTAAGAGAGCCGCCCTCCAATCAATTTGCTGTATTTTCAAATCACGATAGGGAAGTACTAATTTTATGCATCTGTTAGCTTAGATTGTTCAAGTCTTCCCTGATTGGGTAATGGTCGGTACGTCTGTCTAACTCGCGGAAGGTTTCGATTTCGTATATGAGCAAAAAACTCTTCATCAGGGACAAATCTCCCCTTTGCTCTCAGGGGCAAACTTATGAATAATTAGGTAACAAGGGGATAGAGCTGCACAAGGAAAAGATGATAGCAAACGAAACAGGGGCCTTCGACTGCCAGCTCAGAACAAGTCTGACTTGGACTAATACGTATTGATTGTATTGGATGGCACACATCGGTTCGATTTAACTTGACAAGCAGTGAAGATTGTTGTCACAAGATGAAATAAAGTCAATTCGAAATTGAACTGTATGCAAAAATTTGAAAAATCATTTCCTGTTAGTTCTTTTTTTTTTTTTTTTTTTGATCCCGAGTCTTACATTGCCAGAACTTTCGAAACCTATCCGAATCATAATGCTATATTTTTTATCGGCCCTAATTTCATTTAAGATCTCAAAGGGTCTACGTATCAGGGAACAGGTCCAATGGTTGTCTGATATACTTGCAAAATGGCCAACTTCTTTCCATTTAAGTTTTCAGATGCCTTCTAGGATCTTTTTGGAACCTGTTAGCTCTGTAAGGAAATGTGCTGTTTTTGTTACTTTCCAAGTGATTCCTGCGTTCAGTCAAGAACTGTATTATAACACATAGAGATGAATAAAAGACAAAGGGAACAATGCAAATACTTCAGGTCAGATCATCATCATCATCATCATCATCATCAGTCTATTAATGTCCGTCGTTGGACAGAGACCTTCCTCAGGATTCGCCACATATCTTTATCGTGGGCGTTGCTGAGCCAGTATTTTCTAGATCTATTCAGTTTGTCTCTTCATCTTGTATTTTGTCGGCCTCGGTTTTGCATGTGATCTATGGGGATCCATGTTATGAATCGTGATGTCCATCGGTTGTCTGTCATTCTCACAACATGATCAGCCCGTTGCCACTTAAGTTTTCTTATGGATTCTATAATGTCCCCGATTCCCGTGTTTTTTTTTCCTTATATACCGTGCTGTCTTGTGGTCTCTCCATGTGAGGTTGGAAATGATTCTCTCATGGGATCATTGCATGCTTCTCAGTTTGTGGGTTTGTCTCTTGGTTAGGTTCTATGTTTCAGCTCCATAAGTGACTATTCGGAGGATGCATTGGATGTATACTCTTCTTTTTAGGATTATTGGGATCGACTTGTTTTTGAAGGTTGAGCTTGCTCTGCCGAAGGCTTGCCATCCAAGGGTGATTATTCGCTTGCTCTCTTCCTCTTTTGTGGATTTATCAGAGGTTCAGAAAACCATTAAGACGTTTGGAGGAAGGAATGAAGACGATAACAGGTTTGGCGAGTCACTCAATAGAACCAATCATGACACTAACGGAATAAAATGAACACTGCATGGCAAAACTAATGGGTCAGTTTAGCATAAACTTTCATGGGACCTACCCCGTAAAAAAACAGGTGGGCGGGGGAAACATAAATATTTATATTTTTTCTGCACACGGTAAGGAGAAAAGGTTTAAATCATACGTTCGGATGGTGTACTGTTCAGCAAGTCTGTTTCACACTCAGAAAGTCGCAGGTTCGATTCTCAGTACCGGCGAAGGTTGTGGGAAACAGTTAATTGGAAAAGTTTCCCTATGTGCCCAGCAGCTAATTGAGTAAACTCTAAGCCGTGTGATTTTGGTGGAAGGTGTGTATCAACCGTTTTAACCGTCTCAATTTCACCTTCAGTGGCAATGAGGGGCTAGATGACTGACCTTTCCTGTTTCGGGTGACATCGCCAGAGTAAAAAGGATCAGGTCTCTAACTCCATTGATGCGAGATAGATCGACAAACCAACTTGGAAACTGAAGGAACCTATATTGACTGTTTTGGTTGACGGTTCAGGGTACGAAATGGAATTGATTTGATAACAAAGGTGATAGATTATTTGAAAATGAAGTGGGAAAAAAAAGGATGAAGAATTTTATTTGTCAGTGGAAGAGTCCATGCAAATCTGGCAGCTTTAGAGAGGGGATCGAATGGGTGTAAGAAATATTAAAAGAATGTAATGTCGAAAGAGAGAGAGAGAGAGAGAGAGAGAGACAGACAGACAGACAGACAGACGGACGGACGGAGAAGAGAGGGATAAAAACAGCTGAGAGGAGAAAATCATATGGATTTTGACTGATATAAACAGATTGAGAATGATATATATGAACAGACCCGATGAAGTATATATATATATATATATATATACATGTTTGTGTGTATGTGTGTGTGTGGTATTGTTGATCATGCTTCATTCCTATCTATCTATCAATCTATCTATCAATTTAAAGATAAGGTAGGTATGTAGGTATGTATGTATGTATAAACATTTTTATCTTATATTTGAATATTAACCCTCCTCTATTTAGGATTGAGCACTCTTTAAGTGAGGTAACTCATCCATTGTAAGCTTATGCAATGCTCTTCCATAGGAATAGAGCACCCTGGTGGATGAGGAATTTCTGTGTAAATAGATACGTTGCTTAAATTCAGATTTATTGACTATCCAGTTCCGTAGTCCTGAGGTAGGATATCGGCCCCCGGGTATGATGTGAAGGTTTCAATTCTGCCTCGCGGTACTGGATGGGATAGCTATACTGAAGAGATGTAATACATCGAAACAGTTGTGTGTGGATGACACAATAATATATAAATATATATATATATATATATATATATATATACATACACACACCAAGCTAATATTACCAAACATGGATATATTATCAGCGAGAGATTAGAAGATTGTGTCGAGTCAAAATACTATCTTGAAAATAATCTTATTGAATCTTGGCTGTTTTGTCATTCATTTTTACCTAAGAATGGGACAAACACAAAAAGGTACGTCGTCACTGAGAAAGACAAACAGAAATAATGGAAAAAAGAAGAAAGGAAAGGAGACAGGAACAATGGAAAGAAGAAAGAGAGGAAGCACGAAAGAGATAATGAAAGAAAGGAAGAAACGGTGGCAGAAAGAATGAAAAAAGAAACGAAGAAAGAAAGAAAGAAAGAAAGAAGGAAAGAATTAGAAATGGAAGGAAAGAAGAGAGAAAGATAGAAAGAAAGAAAGAAGGAAAGAATTAGAAATGGAAGGAAAGAAGAGAGAAAGATAGTAAGAAAGGAAGAAAGAAAGAAAGAAAGAAAGAAACAGAAAGGAGAAAAGGAAGGAATAAGTAGATAAATGATAAGGAAAAAAGAGAAGAAATACAGAAAGAAAATGCAGAATAACGATTAAGAAACAGAGAGACCGGCAAAAGATATGGAGAAACAAAATGGCGACGAAGAAAGACCAACAGAGAAGGTGATGGGTGATATGTTGAATTGAAAAACGAGCTAGTGAGAAGAGAAATGCTAAGTAGATGGCGGTGGAGGGTCGGGGCACAATGACCGATCCCAAGATCGACCGAAATAAGAAGAGTGAAATTTTGGCATGGAGCGAACTGAAGAGGAAATGCAGAAAAAAATAGCACCCCAAACTCGGCTTTTGGCTGAGTATGACGTTTAAATAACAAGAAAATATCTCACAACGGAGAACTGGGAGAGAGAAAAAAAGGAGGGGAAGTAATTAGAGGGCACTACCTTCAAGCTACGAAGAATGGCCGTGGCAGTTGCAGAGTCGAAGGTAGTGATGGCGGGGACGAAGATCGAGGGGAGGATGAAGATCGAGGGGGACGGGGGACGGAGAGCAAGGGGCGTGGAGCTGTGGATGCTGAGGGTGGAAAGGACAGAGAGACAAAAAGAGAATAAAAAGCTAACATACAAACAAACGAAGTGACGGTTGGGTGTTGGGGGGCAGAATAAAAAAATGTATGGCCCCGGAGAATGGAAGGTTGAGACAGTGGTGGGGGCTTAAAAAAACCGAGCCAAAAATGGGAAATAAAACAAGGAATGAGACAGGGTGAGATGCAGAAAAGTGTAGGGCCACAGTGTGGTATGCAGAAAGTATTGAACGATAGAAGAGTAAGAAGATAACTTGGTGTAAGATTCTAGGGAGAGACGATGATAGCAAAAAAAGGAGAGAAATAGTGAATGAATACGATTCGTAATTACGAATGTACCTCCTTTTTTGGTTTCAAATGTTAATATACGTGGTCTGACTGGGAAGTATCGAATCATTCGATATTAACAAAAAAAAAAAAAATAGCTCACCTACGGCCGTTGTCACCTCATGAGTATTCCTCTTGGAACCTCAAACACTTATCACAACGCCCCTTCTACTTTTCAATACTGTCAGCAAAGTCCTCTTTCGGGACCACTGTCGGCTTCCTCGTTTTTATGGCTATTTTAGCATTTGCAAACGCCAGAAAACACAGGGAGCCAAATATGGGCTTTGGGAAGGATGGGATATCTTGGTAATATGATGTTTTGCATAAGACGTGAAGGATGAATATTGTGAATGCAAAGGCAACACCGTATACAAGCTTGTTCGGAGTATGTTACCATATCAATATTGACTTGGGAAATCCTATGGGAGAGCATTTATTCATGCATAATTAGTCGCTAAGTTACATAAAGGCTTTGCAACCGGTTCTTGAGATATTCAAAACGATTTATTATTTTCTGGACATACATCGTGTATGCGGGTATGTGTGCTTGTGTGTATACGTATAAACGCGCACAGGTAGACATCTGTACTTTCTTTTATTTTGTGTGATTCTATACTTTGGAAAGAGATGTGATTTTTGCCACGCTATGCAAGTAACGTTTCCTTCATCAGGTTACATGGGGACTCTACGCCATTTTAGCACAGAAAAAGGAATTACCAACTCAACCAAGCTCTTCACAGTCTGCCTCGAGATGATCTTTGAAAACTCGAGTTGGGCAAATGTAGGAATCAGAATTGACGACGAATACATTAGTAATCTCAGGTTTCCTGATTCTATCATCTCTCTGCTGAAAACCTTCATGATTTCCAAATGATATTAGAACTGAATGAAGAGAGCAAGAAAAGTCGTTTTCATATGAATTTCAGTGAAACAAACATTTTGATGTCAAAAATATCAAGATCAAAATCGAAAACACAGAGTTAGAGAAAGTACGAAGACTTGTACGTTTACAACAAATCTCCATGAAATCCTCAAAACGAAAAGAAATCAAATAAATGATCACTGCAGGTTGGCAACTTTTCGGTAGAGTAAGCTCAACATTCAAGAACAAGAAAATCCCGGCTGTTTTAAAAACAATGGCTTGTAACCAATGCATCCTCCCGGTAGACACATATGGAACTGAAATATGGAACCTAATCAGAAGATCGTAAATAAACCACTAGAGAACCTTTATTAGTACAAATTGACTCAAAATATTACTTATTTTATAGAAAAAAAAAGTTTTTCCCGTGACTTTCGGTCTGTGACTTTGATTCTCATGACTTACATTTTTTTAGTCGGGCAGTTGTCCAACGTGCTACTACCAAAATTTTATCTTTAGTTCCATGACTTTCGGGTCGGCGACTCCATTTCCGGCATTCATTGTCCTCATCTTGATAGATATAGATGCTGTTGTGGACACTAAGTTTCAGTCAGGTGCCCACCAGTTTCATTCTTATTCTTAGCCGCCTTGTATTCGGGGATATCTTGTATTTGTTGATTCTTATGTTATAACTTCTGTAAATCATTTTCTGTCCGAAGTATACGATTAGAGCAAAAAGTGTAACTTTAACAAACATATACACTTTGCAAAGTGACAGAATTTTGATAAAACCTTTGTAAATTTTGTCCATAACTTCTCAGAGTTCATTTCCCCCCGTATTTTTCATTTATGTATTTTTGTTAACTTTGGTCCAAATTCTGTCAATTTTGAAGGTGTATGAATATGTTCAAATAAAAATTTTGAGAATGTATCAGATACTTTTGGCACTGAGTGTATGTCGATTTCTCTAACCAAAGAAGAATTCAATCAAGAATCACTCGATAACAGCAAAACTTTGACCACCGTTTCCCATTTGGAATCGATTGATTGGGAGCATTTAACTAGAATTGGACAACATATATGTATGTGTATGTGTATATTACTCGATAACTGGTGATTGTACGAAATTGGCATTCGCCTGATTCATCAGTCGACATTCAAGTGTCGAGTTGGAAGTTGTTTGGTTCGGCGATTCTCGAGAAATCTAATAGGAATGAATACCATTTGCTATGAATGATCTCCCTCGGCTTCCATTCTTTAAACTTATCCAAAGAGAAGTAATCAGGATTTCTTCTGAGCCATAGTTTCCTGTGATGGGCGGAAGCTTCTTTCACATCACCATATGCCAGGCAGCTCAAAACACCATGAAGTCCGACCACTTCCAAACATACACCTTTTGAGCGGGGACTACCCTAGTTTATATTCGATATCAGATAATTTGACATATGTTATCATATTTGTATCTTTCTGATATTTTTTTTTTTTTTTTTTTTTTTTAGAAGACCGGAGAGTACCAGACCGAAATCTAGTATATATGACGACGAATATGAAACCTTAAATGAGAAGAGATCGAATAAATCTAAGTATAACTTGAAAAAGTATCCAGGCATATACATCTGCTGTCGCTACTGTCACCAAAGGCCGAATGAAAATCAGTTCATGCTTATGCAGGGGAGGTAAGTTAAAAAATGTTGGATCCACCTCGAATTACGATCAATTCTTCCTGAACCCATGGCCTATTCGTGGGTCTTCGGATTTCACTAAGAACTCCGAGATATCGTATGAACAAAAGTTAGCAAATGCATAGATGTACGAGCAAATATATATATATATACACACATATATATATATATATATATATCGATTGAAAAAAAACAACAAATCTCTGGATCCGTCCCAAAATGAAATCACTTATTACCGTATTTTTCTTCTCATTACACCGCTGATGTAACCTGCAGCGGGAAAGCTCTCCCTGGCAAAGGAATACCCCCTTTCGTCACGAGGAATGCGACAATCAGTAAGACGGCTGATATGTTTTCAACGCTTTTTCGCTCGTACTGGGAATCAAACTCGCTGCCTTCTGGGTGTGGAACATGCGTGGAAAACATTACACCGCCCGAACGGATACAATTTCTGAGGACCACTCTTCCATAAAATAATGAAATTTATTGATAACTTTCAGTGGTATATAGACAGACGGACATGAGTGAATGCTTGTGTAAGTATCATATACTGCTCCTATCTTCGTTGTCCGAGGTATATCGTCGAAATCGACAAAACTGAAATATTAATGAAAAGAAATTGTCAAGAGGAACGAGGCAACCTAACAGGGGCCTTTTACCAATAGTCAACCCACCAGGGGGCGGACACTTTCCTGGGTTATACATTCATGCAGCCTACACACACACACACACACACACACACACACACACATATATATATATATATATATATATATATATATATATATATATATTGTCAATATTGTCGTCATCTTCGTCGTCCATAACCACCTCCCGCGATGACGTGTAGAAGAACCTGAAGAGGGACGTCTGGCTGACTGACTGCGAAAACAGTAGATCTTTCGGTGATACGGGGGACAGATAAGACCAAGACGGAGCGAATGGAATCCAACCAGACAGGCTTGCCGTTGGTGATACGGTATTTGGAGCAAACGACGTCTGATTCAGACTGATAAGGAGACAGACATTGGGGCTAAGGATAATACGAAAAAAAAAAACGAACAGAAAAAAAGAATGAGTGACTATGGAATGTTTGATTTTCGCATGGCTTCTTTAACCCTTTTCACTGCATAGTTGTCGGTCGAGTCAAAGAGAATGTGTATACCTTTTTTCCTTTTTTTTCATTATTTCGAGACATTTTTGTTGAGCAGATGCCAGAGACAGTTTTACCAGAGGGTGAATCTAAACGGTCTATTTGGACAAGACACTATAAATATCGCCTATCAAAGTCTTTCTCGCGCATCAGACGAGATTAATTTTATAAATCAAAATCATGCCAACCAGACGAAAACATTATTTGCCTATAATAACGAAGTTAGAGGAGGTATACATTCGTATTCATTCGGGTTCTGCTAACGCTACGTCCGACTCTCTTTACGATATCTACAAAAGTCCTTAACGAATTTCAATGCAATTTAGTTGAAGAGTGATCTATGAGCGACAGAAAAAATGATTAATTTTTTTTATTCATGTACAGTTACCTCCCCTGCTACGTAGGTGTATGTCCACATCACACAAAATCTTCAAAAGTGTTCAATGAATCTCAATAAAAATTTGTCGAAGGGCAGGCCATGGGCTAAGGAAGCGATTACATTTTGTGGCAAATCAACGGTTTCTTTTTGCATCGTAGCTCAATGTTCACACGATACCTCCAAAAGTTCTCAATCAATTTCGATGAAATTCTCTTGGGCGGATCCAGGAATTTCTTTCCGATCGACAATCATCATTCAGCAGGAAAGACGGATAAAAACGAACCATTGATAAAGATGTTACGTTTAAATATCAAGGGAAGTGACTTTATACAAACTTGAATCACGGACTGGAACTCCAGAGACCATATGCGAAACTGTGGCCGGTGAAAAATAAGATGGCTGACGATTTGGACAAGTTCAGTGGGTATTGGCGCCGAGGCGCCCATGATAGAGAGGTCTAGTTTATTTCCAACGAAGGACGCTGAAATGCTGCTGCTGATGAAAGACTTGTATCCAAGAGATGACTTTGATGGACTGTTTCTGAAGAAGAAAAAGGAAGAGGACTTGTCATCACTGAAGGCTTCACCGACCCCGCTGTCAAGCCACTAGAGGACTACAAAAGACAGAGTGATGAGAGACAAATTACAGGAGTCAAAAGTTGTAATCTAACAACAATCGGAGAAATATGTGTATGTGTGGGTATATGTTTGTGTGTGAGTGCATTCGGAAACATTACTCGACAACTTGCTGTCGTGCGAATGTGACATTCGTTAGATATATTCGTTAGAACACAAGGCAGTAGAGTGTCGAATATGAAGTTGTTTCTGTGGTCCCTGAGAAATCTAATGAAAAAATAAATAGTGAGTAGTGATGAGTACAAATCTTAATTTAGAACAGTATTATCTAAATTTAGATTTTAAAAAAATATATGTAAATCGGCGAGACTGGAGAGAAGAAACTGAAGTACAAGAAGGTGTTGATTGATTGCCCGACCACACAAGTATTTCATTCAAAATTAATATCCATCACAAATATTGCAAGCTTCTCCACACAACATACAGTCCAGCTCTTTCCAAGCATGCTTCTTTGGAATGGGTGCTGCTTCTACAACGACAAATAGGAGGATGAATAGGTGGACAAGAATCTCCAGAACAGGAAGTAAATCAAAAAAAGAATGAAAACAAATGTACGGATATTTCAGCAGTCAAATTGGAAGGATTGTTAATTAAACGACTTTGACATAGTTGCGAAGAGGACAGCTGAAGAGGAAAACTGTATTTTCATTAAGAACAAGGCAGCCGGTTCATCGCTTCGGGGCTCAGGGGACCAAAAGGAGACCGAGAGAGCTGAAGGGGACCCGAAAGTAAAACCTCCAAGTCGATACGATATCTCTATAGGTTCACTTTATAGTTGACTGGTGAGCGAATATAGTATAGGGTATTAAAACGGTTATAGCAGATGAAAACGGGATGGTTAAAGGACAAGGGTATTTTTGCTGTGTGTGTGTGTGTGTGTGTGTGTGTATGTGTGTCAGTGAAAACGAAAACTGCCTCGTGAAATTCCTGTCTTGGTGATAAGAACATCAATCATTAATAAATTAATGCAGCAAGTTGGTACAAGAGAACACAGAAGTAAGTATAACTGGGTGAGGAGAAAGATCTATTGGGAACTATGCAAACGACTAGGATTTGACCATGCAGACCAAAAGTATATCAACTAGCTAGAATCTGTCTCATATAATTAAGAACATTGAATTTTCTGGGAGTTACAGAGACTAACTAATCACCCAATCCAAGCCAGAAAACCCGAACTTGTTATCGTAAATAAGAAAAATCTTTATCGGATAGTGAATTTAGGTGTTCCATCAGACGCAGACAAAAGAGTGAAATTGAAAGACGTTTCCGTATATTTCTTCTTCCTCATTCTTTTCCTTTTATCTTTTCCTTTTTTTTCTCCTTGTCTTTCTTCTCCGCCTCAACCTCTAACGTCACTCCTCTTCTCTCTGATTGATCACCCCTTTTTTGTCTTTTATTCATTCCCAATTCTTCTTTTTTTTTCTTCATTTTCACTGCCAGGATCTCCCCTTCCTCTCTCTTTTTTTCTTTTCTTCAACTTTCGTTTCTTTTTCTTTGTCTATATCCCCCCCTGGATCTTTTCTCTCCTTCTTATCTTCTTTTCTTTTCCTTCCTTCTCTCAATTATCCCTACCGTTTTCCTCAGTCCGATTCTTTCCTCTTCTTCTATTTTTCATAATTGTCCTTCTTGTCTTTCCTTTTCCCTGTTTCCTCTCTTTTCTTCTCGTTCATTTCCTTTTTTCTTTTTTTTTCTCTATCTCTCGTCTTTGTCTTTCCTTTTTTTTTTTTGCGTTTCATTCCCCGTTCTCTCTTTCTCTACTACCTTTACTTTTTTTTATTTTTCATTTTCTTTCTCATTTTCTTTCTTTCTCATTTTCTTTCTTTCTCATTTTCTTTTTCTTATTTTCTCTTTTTCTTTTTGTCTTATTCTTTTTCTTTTTTTTTCATTTTCTTTTTTTACCAGTTTCTTCCTCTCGTATTTTCTTTCTTTCGTGTATCATTCGAGTACATGTTTATCGATCTGTCCAATGTATGCATCCCCTCGGGGCACTAAAGGAAGGGGACCACAGATAAAGAAAAAGAGAGAGAGAGAGAAAGAGAGAGAGTTAAAGGCCAAACATGACGACACAACGGCAGGGGCAACGTGTTAGGAGGTTGGTCGGAAATGACCCAAGGAGCTCAACATGGATGACAAGTGGATGGAGAAAGAGGCGAGTATTTGTAAAAGCGGAGGAGGTGGAGATGAAGCGAATATATGGAATAGTAAGATAGTGTGGGAAAATCAGGGTTGGAGAAAAATAGGGAGGAGAACAGAGAGGAGAACTAACAAAGAGAGAGAGAGGGGGGACAGAGGGACAGGGAGAGAGAGAGAGAGTGGGGAAAACAGAGAAAAAGGTGAACATACTGGGATAGATTTACAGATTTATATGAGTATACGAAGATAGATAGATAGATAGATACATAGATAGATAGATACATAGATAGATAGATAGATAGATAGATATGAACATACGGGTAGACATTGACTGAGTTAGATAGATGGATGAATATGCAAAGATTGAGATACATATAAACATACTGGAATCGATAGATTTAAATGAATATGTTGAGATAGATAGATAGATAGATAGATTGATAGATAGATAGATAGATAGATAGAGAGAGAGAGAGAGAGAGAGAGAGAGAGTGGAACGGACTGAGGTAGATAGATATCAACAGCGATAAATATGAACAGACTGAGAAAGAAAGAAAGAAAGAAATGGGGATAGAGGGAAAGAGATGGAAAGATGGCAACTGATGCCACGACACCAACAACAAAGGAGAAAGAAAAAAACACATCTCAAGAAAAATGAACGGAATAGGTTGGTGCATCATGGGTAATTATCAGACATCAGACGGTTTCTTTCATCCAATACCTCAGGGAAGTTGTCATTTTTCTAATTAGAGGCTGTTATGAATGTCCACTGGGCCCGTCAGGTCAGTTGACATCT
This sequence comes from Thysanoteuthis rhombus, assembly GCA_963457665.1. Lineage (NCBI taxonomy): Eukaryota > Metazoa > Mollusca > Cephalopoda > Oegopsida > Thysanoteuthidae > Thysanoteuthis > Thysanoteuthis major. The sequence continues at coordinate 3,531,208 of OY735219.1, read as the reverse complement.
GCTGCCTTAGACAGACAAGCCGACTTCTTAGCTTGTGTAGATCATCTGCCATTACTTCGTACATCTTCTGGTAATTTTCAATAAGAAAATTGCACATGTAATATGATTGGACGTTGGACACCTTTCTTCTTTTCATGTTCAAACAGTGACATGCGTAAACATCTATGTATTTATGATCTAAAATACATATACATATATATGCATATATATATATATATATATATATGTGTGTGTGTGTGTGTGTGTGTATACATATATATATGTGTGTGTGTGTGTGTGTGTATATATATATATATATATAAACAAATACATATGTGAGGGGGATGTTTGTGTTTGTGTGTGTGTATGTCTATATACCAATCTATTTGCTTTACTGTCAATCCGTCGTCCCTCTGATGTTAGTTTGAACACACATACGCACACACACATACACACATACACATTCACACGCACACAGAGGCACACTAACAGAGGCACACACACACACAGATACACAAACAGACACAGACACATGCACACAAAAGCACATACACGGAGGTAAACACACGCACACACACACAGAGACATGGGCACATACACACAGAGGTCCACAAACACACAAGCATACACACAGAGGCACACACACATACGCAGACACACACATACGCAGACACACACAAATATATAAAGATTTCTGTTTTAGTCTATGCATAATTATCTTTCTTTTTTATATAGGCGTGTTTCAAGCTATCTAACTGATCACATGTTTATTTCAGTTGACTAGAAACACACACACACGCACACACATATATATACATATATATATGTGTGTGTGTGTGTGTGTGTGTGTGTGTGTGTGTGTGTGTGTGTGTGTGAAATTTCGTACACGTCTATCTGATTGCCTATATACGAAGGTATCAATGTATTTTGATATCCATGAATCCGTCTGTTGGTCTATCGCTTGTGTTTAATTCAATATACTTCTATACATACGCGTTAAATGCATGCATAAATATAAGACTAGATTTAGTCATCGTAAATAAAGAAAATATCTGTCTGATGGTAGAAGAAGAAGAAGAAGAAGAAGAAGAAGAAGAAGAAGAAGAAGAAGAAGAAGAAGAAGGTGAAGGTGAAGGTGAAGAAGGTGTAAGAAAAGAAAAAGGCAGACAATGAAGAAAAGGCAGACTATGAACAGAGAAGAAATTTGCCTTAATTTGCCACCCATCCCCATTCAAAATGAAACAGTGATTTCCGCCTCGTGTTCAAAATCAAAATAAAATCTATCCTGAGTAAACGGTACACGTATTGATGCTGCAGGCAGGGCAGCGGGGCTGATATATAAGAACTTGGGGAGGAGGAAAAAAAAAACAGAAATTGCAAAGCTGAAATTAATTGACGTTCAGCTCGCATCGGTCAGTTGATTATCAGCGGAATTTGAAACCGTCCACCAGATAATTGGTCCGTTTCCACGTCTGACAAAGTACCGGAGGCGCTGGTATAAATGTAGATCTTCGTTCAGACCGCACTTGTAATATAAGCTCGATTTAGAACAAATTTAACAGCGAAATGAAAATGAAACGGCGCGTGCGGCACCAGACGAGAGTCTCTAATTTGTTCTAAAGAGCAGAGACCAGAGCAAGACAGCTAGTGTTGTACCAAGACCTTATGTGCATTCCTGGGGCTGTCTGATAAAATTATGGGGTCCAGTTTTAGAGCTAAAGTTATTATCGATGTGTTTGATAGCTTACTAGTCATTTCCCGCGAAAAGATCATGGATATATTTGAATTTTTAAGAAGTGACAATATATATATATATATATATATATATATATATATATATATATATATATATATATATATAGATAGATAGATAGATAGATAGATAGATAGATAGATAGATATAGAGAGAGAGAAAGAGAGAGAGAGACTACCTCTCATAAGTATTTCAACAAATATATCTTTTAATTCTAATCGCTTGGTTTTGAGAATTAAAAACAGGAACATTACGCAAGTAGAACCAATTTATTTTACAATAAATATAACAAATCATATATTTAATCAATTTTTGTAACTCTGAATGTTAAATGAATTGAAAATGTGTTCTTTCTATCCGTCTTGAATCTTGCTCAGAATTGACCAAGGAGATTGAAAAAGTGAACTTACATTGCTATAAGAAACTTCTGTTAAACTAGTAAATCAATTTTGATCCCCCTGCCCCTAATCCATTATGGCCCTGGTAATCTCAGGAAAAAAACAGATTTGATGCTTGTTCAAATACGTTTCCCAATAATCAAAAGTATTAAAAAAAGTATAAGAATGAAAAAGTACCACAAAACATGACTAAACAAATGGCTTGTTATCATGATTGTAGTATATATATATATATACAGATGTTTCATTGTATTACAACTCTCCAGTGTGGCTATAGACTATCCATACTATCATCCAGTACCATTAGGCAGGATTGAAACCTTCGCTATTTGTACCGGAGGCCGATATCCTGCCTCTAATCCACGGAACTGGACGGTCAGTAAAGCTGGATTTAAGCGATATATTCCTTAAGCTCATATTCCCCATCCACCAGAGTGCTCTATTCCTATGGAAAAGCATTGCATAACGATTTGCACTCTGACGATTTGATATTTGATAACACGTTCTAACGATAGGTTTGTTTATATTTTCCTTCAAGACTATTATCGAAGATCTGTTTCCGACAACAACACTCGAATATCTAAGTGCACCATTTAGAAAAAAAAATAAAACAAGTAAACCCTTTAAAAAATGCCAGCCATGTTATCTATTCCTATCAACTAAAATTATTCCATTTCTTTATTTTTGCATCAAACTTTTACCTGTCCAAGGTATTTTCTAAAATTTACTGATACGTTCAACACACTATCAATTAATACTACTGTGTATATCATTAGAATTGGTTGATTCATTTCATTTGCTGACCTATAATAGGACAATAAATTAACCCATGATATGCATCAGCGACAAACATATATATATATATATATATATATATATATATATATATATATATATATATATATATATATATATATATATATATATATATATATATATATATATATATATATATATATATATATATATATATATATATATATGTATGAATAAAAAGAATTATGTGTAAGTTAATATATTGCTTAAATTCGGTCTCCCAGACCGTCCAGTTCTGCGTAGGGCAGGGGTAAAATGTGCGGGTCTGAAATGAAGGTTTCAATCCAACATGGCGGTACTGGAAAGGATGTTGAATAGTTTATACCCAGACTGAATAGTTGTAATACAGGGAAACACACAATTCATAATTATCATATATATGAACTATCAATTTTTTTTATCGCTGACATTTTTTCATAGTCCAAAAAAAGAACCCACGTCTACATGCCTCGTAAGTCATCTATAATCCAATTAGTGTCGTTTCAACGTGTTATGCCGTAACGATTCCTTAATTAATTTTAAGATCTTGGTAAATGTAATTTAGTTAGATTTGTATTTATATTTGTAATTTTATACTTTATCGTGAGGTTAATCAGCTGTTTTACCAGAGCCCTGTTTCGATACGATTTTTTACTTCCATACATAAGTGTATCCATAAGTCCGAAGCCAAATGATGAAACATTTATTTTGCACAACAAATATGATTTTCAACATAATCTCCTCCCTTGTAAATGCTCTTGATTCGGTGCTATCTTTCAGTCTCCAGTGAAAACCACCAAATATCTTCTGTTGCCCTAAGAATGTAAGGAACATAAAAAAAAGATAATGGAAATAAAGGAATGCCCGCTTCCTGAAGGCTGACTTTTGACTGGTACTGTTTTGGGAAAACGGCGTCAGGATTGCATCTTAAGACACGACAGCTTCACAAAGAATGCCAATGACAAAAGAGATGTTGGGCAAAAGAAGTTATCATATGCCCCGGGGGGTTAAAGCCTTGCAAACAGCACACAATATCATGTCTTTACCATTTCTCTTTCATTTTTTTTTTTTTTTTTTTTTCTTTACAGGATGGTTCGGGCGTCTCGGCATTCGGAGACATGTGAAGATGAAAAGAAATTGTAATTGTTGTTCTTCTATGGTTTTGCCTTAATTGGAAAGAGGGGGCGCTATGTTGTGAAAAAAAATGAATGAGTGACAGAATAAGAAGGAAAAAAAGCCTTTTGCAGAATGAAATCTAGGAATTGAAAAAAGGAATCAAGTATAGAAGGAGAAGGTGACGGGGAAAGGTAGAAAGAAAGAATGAGAGAAAGAAAGAATAGGTCTGATTAGTCTCTCAATAGAAACCGTTATTAGACCAATGTTCTTTTGGTAAAACGCTTTGTTAGGGGTGGTCAATAAAAGTTGGAAAGTTACTTCTCGTGTGTTTTTTTTTTGGTGGGGGGCAGTGCATCAGTAAAAGAAATGTGAATTTTCTAAAATAAACTTGAATGCTGCTGAACATAAATTGAGGGATCAATTTAGCATAAGCATACATTGCAAGCCTAAAAAAGCTATTGGGGGTAGATAAAAAAATTGTTTTTTTGCTAAATATGATAAGTAGTGAATTTTGAAATTTTCAGCCATCTAGCTCCATTGGTTCAGCAAACGTGCCATATAACCTGCCAAACCAACTAGAAAATTAAGAAAATCTCCGTTGAGACCTTTGGTGAAAGTTTTGGTCGGCGGTTTCCAACAAAAGTATTGAAGGAGAATATGGCAGGGAAAGAAAGAATGAATGAAAGGAAGAAAAACCCAAGCAACAGTAATAGTAGAAGAGGAAGATTGAAAACGAACGAAAGGGGAACGAGAATCCAAAGTAAAAAGAAAAAAAGAATGAGAGAGAGAAAGAATCATAGATTCATGAATCCACTCCAAAATTTGGTCTATTTTTCCACGAAATATCATTGAAATTCTTGGGAAACCTTCGTGGACATAGTGTGGAAATATAGCTACGATAGAGGGGAGGTACAGTGAAAAAAATGTCTCTGAATCCGCCTCGAATAGAATCACACCTTCTGTAGTCCAATTTTTACAAAATACCACTAAAATTTTCTAAAGACTTTTGTAGATATCGAGTTGACATGTAGCTACGATGCAGGTGTGGTAGCAATAGAAAGGTTCCCTGGATCAGCCCCAAATTAAATCGATGGCCCAACCTTCCACGAAATGCCATCAAGATTCATCGAAAACTTTTCTAGATATTGTGTGAGCAGCAGACAGATGCACTGACAAGACAAGATAGACAGGCAAACATGAATACGTGTACCTCATCCAACTTTGTTGACTGAAAGAGACAGAGAGGATTTAAAACGCAACCCTTATAGGCAATAAAAAAATCGCGATACTCTGTTAGAAATAATAGACGGTAATAGGGATTTGTAATAGACAGACTGACTGACATCAGGCGGGTACTGAAACAGAGAGACAGGCTTACGAACTGATAGAGGAATCCATGTTTGGTTGGTGCAGACAACATAAAGGCAGACAACCTGAAGTGACAGAAATGTATTTGGCAAGACACCTTCATTATCCAATCATTTTTTTCCAGTTTCCGATTACCCCGTCTACCCGGAGTAATAATAATAAGAAGAAATAAAACAAAAAATAAATACTCGCTGCCTAATCTGTTTCACGCCACCCGCTTTCCAACCTGAACGGTAATAAGGCGTTGATGACCACCGAGAGGGTGTTCTTAGCAGGTTTGTATGGAATCTGATAGGAAATATTTGGGGAATTAGATAATCGGGAGATAGAACATTGCAGACTGCCCCTGAGCATACCAGGACAAAGATGATAAGAAATCGAATGAAAAACGAAACACATCTCACTGACGGTAGACAGTAATAATGTGTTAACTCATTTTTTATTTACCTACCCATTTAATGTCTCGTTTATGGGTTGTTGTTTTTTTTGTGTTTTTTTGCTTTTGTTGTTTTGTTCTTTCTTTCTTCCTTGAGCATTACCTTCTTCCTTTCTTTTTTGTTTATAATTTCTGCAACTCTCTTTGATTATTTTTTACTTCTTTTTTTTTTCATTTTCTGTCTTTTATTTATTTTATTTTTTTATCGGTTTATTTCCTTCTGTCAGGTAAGTTTGAAGAGGTATATGGATTCACTCTTCCTCTCCTGTCTAATGCTCTATCCACCCAATATCTCTGAGAGTTCCGAATGAATTCCAATGCAATTTTGCGGAAAGGTGGGCCATGGGAAAAATGGTTACATTTTAGGGCGGATCTGAGAATTGCTTTCTGATTGAGAGATATTTGTTTTTAATGTTATACAGGGAAAAAAGTTACAAACAGATAGTCAACAAAAAGGCTGAATATAGATTTCAACGGAAGCAACTTAATATTTGTACATTCAATGTTCTACAATTTGTTGAACAACCGTAGCCACCAAAAATGGCGGAGGGTTCTATCCTTTTTTTCCATATGTGGTTATAATTGTTTGCATTTGTTCGCGTGTTCCAGTGCACCTGGTCATACATTTTTGTCTACGGACTCGAAAATTGGCATCAGTACTCAATTGGACCTCGTCTTCTATATCTGGGGAAAAAGCCCTTTCGACCTCTCAGGGGTCTTATTCTGACGGGTTTAATAATATAATCTACCTTCTCCAGTATCTAGATGGTTCTAGATGTTTTACTCTACTTCAAATGATCCTTTCCTTGGAAACATGCGCTCCAAGAGTGCTTTGTAGTTCCTTCCCTATTTTCTTTTCAATCTTTGTGACTATCCTTTCTGATATTCCTTTATTTTTTCTTCCATCCTTTCTCTTTTATTCAGTCCTTTTCATTTTATCATCTGACAAAAGGCCATTACACAACCTTCGTGTGTCATAGCAACCAATCAAAGGGGACCTTATTGCACCTGCGTGTACAGACATACTCCCATGAATTTACCAAGTCGAAAGTGAGATGCCATTTAGTGAGCTTGTTTTTTCTGTGTGACTTTCGCCTTCACAAAGCTAATTCTCAACGATTTGCGAAATAAGAGATCACAGATCAATCACTCCTGTTGCAATCAAGATTTGTTTCACAACGACCTCTAGCTTTTCCCATATTCGCTGATGGAAGGGAGGGGATTTCAAGCCGGGGATGTGATTAAGAGGAACGCAACATGGTAACTGATAGCGTTCCTGAAAGAGACTTTTGCAGACTGTTTTAGAAAATAGACGGTTCGCTGGAATAAGTGTGCGATGTCAAGCTGTCATCGTAAATGATGAATGGCTGGATACTTTCCGAACACACCTCGTACTCTTAACCATCTCTTATGATACTCTATCCCATAGCGAAAATCATGTGGATGAATTTGGGAGCTTTACTGTTTGTCCTTCCCACCATATCAGAAACCAAATTGCAATCAAAACTGTCCACATATGCTTCTCCAGTCTTTAAGTAGGTCTGCCTGGCTGGCTCAATATATATCACGCGTGAAGACCGAGCCAACGGAGCTAGAGATCTCGAAATTTAAATAATTACTCATTATGTTCAAAAAATGAAAATAAAAAATTATCTCTTTAATCTCTGCCCGGAAGTGTATTTTTTTTACTTGTTTGCGGTGCTGGGTCTATTCACAATATAACTTTATACTAAATTGGTTCTTTACTTTGTGTCTGTTAGTGTGCACGCTCGGGTTTTGAAAAATCGGACATTCTTTTAGTGATCACTGCCCACCAAAAGGTAAGAGGAGTAAGTCATTTTATCAGCATTTTCAACAATATCCTCGTTGATCACCCCCAACCCGGACATGCATGCTACCAAAAGACGTTGGTCATCTGATAGTTTCTATCGGAAACTGTTCTTATAATTTGCCATAAATAATACCAGCAACTCTAGTCAAGGTATCTGCTTTAGTTATTATAAGAAACACTTGAAAAACGTTTGATGATATGAATTATAATGAATATAAAGCTGATAACTGATTTTAACTTCAGTAAAATATGAAATGTAAGAAAAAAGAGTAATCTTTTTGATGAATATTCGATTTGAAATTACTGTCAATATAATTTTATTAAATATCATCTGTAATTAAATAACAACTGATTGTTTATACGATCTTATGGTTTTCAAATTAATCTTCATAATAATAGTCTTGTTAATTTAATAATTAGAAACAATGATTAACTATGAAATGGGATTGTAATGACTATTTATCAATAATGACAATTAACATTATAAAGAAACTAATGAGGAATAAAAAATTTTGACGAGTATTGATTTATTACCCCACGAGTAGAAAAAAAGTTATTGAATAAATATGGAATTAATTGAAAAAAATATTTGCCCAATCAAAAGTGAAAGTGAAAGAAGGCTAATTAAAATGAAATAAAATAAAAGTGGGAGGGGATATTGAAAATGGCGCTAGAATTGTTGGCTTTGTTTTGAGAGCTGCAGAAAGTTGTGTTTGCTTCTAAGACGCTCAAAATTTTGTTGAAAAGATGTCCCCCTCACATACACACTTTCTTTTTTAACAACGTGGGAAGACAGACAGCAAGACGAATAAACACGGAACAAACAAATAACTGACAGACGAATGAATGAAATCGAAAATTGTGGACGGGTTTTGAAACAATGGCGCTCAACTCTTGAGCGAACTGCAGCTCGGCTTGAGCTATGACTCATAGAACAAATTTCTTGGAACAAAATAGGACTTAAACGCGAGCAAAGCGTGAGCAAAATTCGTAGGAAGATAATTTAAGAAATAAAGAAAGACAGAAACAAAAATAATCGCCTTGAAATAAACAATATAATTACGCCCCTGTTTTTATCGTTTATTTCATTTTTTCGTCATTTGTTGAGGTGATGTTATGGGCAAATCAAGTTGGATACACAAGTTCTCGTAGAATCAACGGAGTAGTATATTAGGTGTGTGAAAAATCTTCCAGTACCTTTGTGGGTAAAACAAAGGGCTAGATACACAGTTGAAGATTTTCGGTGGAAACTTCTGCACACACCTAATATACTACGTCGATTATCGTACAAAAACTGATGTATCAAACTTGATTTGGACATCATCATGAAAGAATTATGCTGGGTCTCATATGGTGAGACCACAAGACAGCACAGTACATCCGGGAAAAGACAAGAGTCGGGGACATCAAAGAATCCATTGAAAAACTCAAATGGCAGCGGGCTGGCTATGTTGTGAGAATGGCGGACAACCGATGGACAACGCGACTCATGACCTCGATCCCCCGAGATCACAAGTGCAATCGAAGGCGGCAGAATATTAGATGGTGAGACGAGCTAGATAAATTCAGAGAGTACTGGCTCCGCGACGCCCATGATAGAGAAGAGTGGTGATTCCTGGGGAAGGTCTATGTCCAACGATGGATGTTGAAAAACTGATGATGATGATCATCATCGAAATCATCATCATCAGTAGCAGTAGCAGTAACAGCCTTTTAGAATTTGTCTAGCGCGTCACGTCATCTTACTTTCTGTCGGCCAAAATTTCACATATGATCTCTGAGGGTCCACGTTATCAGTCATGATATCCAGCAGTTGTCAGACATTTTTGTATCTTGGAAAATAGGAGGCTGTATACAAGGTTTTCTGTTGGAAACTTTTGCACGCACCCATTATACTACTACGGTGATCGTACGAGAGCCAGTGTATCCAAATTGATTCGGCTATAACATCACCTCAACGAAACATGAAAAAGAAAAAAAACTACAATATATATCATAAAAGAAAGAAAGAAAGAAAGAAAACTTAATTTCCAAATTTATTTTATCTTTAATGTTAGATTGATATTTCTTTCATCTTATTTCGGTTGCTTTTTATAGCAACCCCAAGATCGTCGAGTGTGCAGAGCAGACCAAATATAAAGACTACTTCATCTAAGAAATTCGAATACTTTTCCAGGTTTCTTTCCCGGTTTTCTTACCGCCATTTTCTTTTCAATTTTCGAACTCTCGCGTTTCTTTCCTTTAAGTCTCATATACCACTGTGACTGGTAGAAACTGTCGCCCAAACTGTCGCCCAAACTGTCTATATTGGTCTCTTCAGTTTTCAAGTGAGTTTGGCTTGCTTGCTATCCATCTATGTATGTATATGTCAAGCGCAGAGACTGCATCAGTGGAAGCAGAGGGATGAAAATTTAAAAAAAAATACTAGTTATTATTTTATAGAAAAACTGTTTTTCTTCTTTTTAAAAAAATTCCCCTCAAAAGGGAGTTTTTAGAGGGAGTTGTATTCACTACGTAAATATGTGCTAAATTGGTCCCAACTCTATTTCTGACTGCATCTGCATCTTTTCTTTTAAAAATTCAAACTTTTTAGTGGTTACCCACCCCCACCTCCAAAAAAGGCGAGTGAAGTAACTTATTCATTGATCAACCCTTTTTCATGTTTCTGATTGATCACCCCTGACACGCTGTGCTGCTGAAAGACGTTGGATACGTGACGGTTTTTAATGAGTGATCAACCAGACCTGTTTTGCCTATTCCTTTTTGAGCCAGCTCCCCACAGTCGTATTTGATGTGGTCCACAGTGGAATCATTTTCTCCACAAAACGGCAATTCTCCGGGTCTTTTCAACTTTTGCTTCCGTAAAATTGGTCCTGATACATTTGTATCAGGGCCAATTATATTCAAGCAAAGATGGAACTTTGAAAGGAGTCTCCCTGTTTCTTTTGAAATTCCATCTCAACTTCGTCTTTGCCTCCTACTTATAACATAAATAAGGTTTCCTTCACCGCCTACGCCATTTCTTTCTCTCGTCCCCCCTTCTGCATTTCTCCTTCAACCCCTTTCATCGTCCAGTACTTTCTTTTCTTTTCTCTATCTTTATCTGTAATCGCCTCTCTTCCTTTCACTTCGTCTATTTCACCCTTCTCTTCCTTTGCAAACCCTGCCTTTTTCTATTCATTTCTATCTCTATCATACTTCTGCAGTCTTTTCTCGTTCGATCTCTCTATCACCTCCCTCCTTCCGAACTTACCTCTCTCTTCTAGATCTATACAGCTTTCTCCCTCCCTCTACGCTTCTCTTGACATTTCTCTCTCTCTCTCTCTCTCTGCATTTCTTTCTATTTCATCACCCCACTCTAATCTTACTACCTTTCTACATTTACCTCTGCCAACAAAGTTAGAGGAGGTATATGTATTCAACCTGTCTGTCTGTCTCCACAAAATCTCCAAAAGTTCTCAATTAATTTTGATGAAAGTTCGTGCAAAGGTGGACAATGAATAAAGGGAGTCATCAAACCTTGGGACGGATCCAGGAATTGGTTTTTAATTGAGTGATATTCTATAATTCTACTGGAAAAGAAGATAAAGACGAACAGTCAATTGAGAAGCTTGATTTAAATTTCAACGGAAGTAACTCAATATTCGTACATTTAAATGCCCCCTCCCGGCAGCTTCAAATTTTCATTATTTTTTTTAGTCATTGGACGGTGTTGATAGGGATATGAGCTCTCTGAGTGCTTTCTCGTCATATTCCTGTCTTTGTCTCCGATGATCTTTGTCCTAAGATGGCATAGTTGTTGTCTTGATACAGAAACTGCCATCTTGGGCACCTGCTATTTGGCCAGGGCTATATGGTTGACGAAGACTGGGAAATTGGAAGAGGAGACAGAAGATGTGTGTGTGTGTGTGTTGGGGGTGGGATCAATGGAGAAATGAATGAGAACGGATAAGGATAAGGGTGGGGCGGGGATGGGGCATTTGGAAGGAAGGAGGGTGGGGAAAAAGTGTTGAATGTTTAGAAGAAGGAAAGGCAGGAGTGGGGATGATAACAACAATCGCCGTGGATCGGAGGTGGGGACAGGAGGCGAATGAGTAGAGGGGGGAAAAAGTAAAGGATGATGATGATGATGATGTGGTGAGGGGTGAATAGACGGACAAATGAATACGGATGAAAGAAGAAGAAGAAGAAGAAGAAGAAGAAGAAGAAGAAGAAGAAAGAAAGAAAGAAAAAATGAAAGAAAGAAAGAAGAAAAACGAGTAGGATGTTGGTGCCATCGAGTGTAAAAGAGGACTTGAAGAGAGCATGACTGGAGAGAAGACAGGAAGGAAAATTGTTGAGAAAATAGTCAATTACGACAATACCAACAGCAACTAGAACAAAACAGAAGCATCACAAACAATAATGAAGACATCTATGTTAATTAAAATAAAACAAAGGGTTGAGATTAAATTTGGAAATAACAAAGAAAATGTAACAACATAAAAAGAAAGGGCCTACGCTAACTTGAGCTTCCTATTTATCAGTCTTACTTCGTACTCCTTCAACACAGTCCCTAATGTCATTTTTTCTATTATTATAAGGATACATACATATATATATATATCGACTCATTAATGACATTTCATCTTTGTGTGTGTATATATATATATATATATATATATATATATATATATATATATATATATATATATATATATATATATATATATATATATATATATATATTGCATTATGTTATGTAGAAACTCTCCTTTGTAATGATCTTATGTCGGTTAACGTATCACTTGGCCTAGACAACGTAAAGAGGATAAATAATTAAAGAAAATGGAGCTTCTGCAGAAATCGAACCTGCGACTGATAGGGTAGCTGTTTTAATGTAGCATTGCTTTTACCATTAAGCTAAACAACTGCTGATAACGCAAAGGCCCAATTAACTGTTTTCACACCAAATTCTCATTTCGTTTATTCCCCGGCGTGTACCAGCTCTATTCGTTTCTTTCAATGAGATAGTTTGTCCAAGCCAAGTAATACATTTACCGTGTAATCATGGGAGATCACTTCAAATAAGAATCTCTGTATGCTATAACGCAATTTATAATAATTCTTTCGAATCATATATATTCATTTCTTAATATATATGTGTGCGTGTGTTTATTGTTCAATGCTGTAAAGCTGGGGTTTTGTGCATGTGTGTGTGAGAGATAAAGAGAAACAAACTGCTGAGGTGTCATGTCAATAGGAGTGTTTTGTTTTTAAAATCCCCCAAACAGTTACATGGGGAACGACTGATGATACCAACAACAGAAAATGGATACATAGTACTTTAATATCAGAGTCTGTGTGAAATATAAAAAAAAAATACTGAAGAAATTTGCATAAATTACATTAGCAGATATGAGGAAATGAGTGTCCGAAGTTACACAAAGAATAATCTTTGAAAATGTTTTTTAATGGGTTTAATATTAAAAGTTGTAAAGTTTTCTAGAATATATACATACATATAATTGTGTGCATGTGTGTGTGCGCGCGTGCAAGAAGAATTGAATATAGATCCGATAGTATGAAGTGAAGAAAGTTGACAATCTGGAAAAGAAGATAGGCTGATTAGTATATCTCACATTTCATAAACAATAACGAATTTGTGATGCACTAATCATTTTAAAGTCCTTTTTCCCCAAAAATGTCAATTTTCTTCACACACACACACACACACACACACGCACACACACATGTATATATATATATATATATATATATATATATATATATATATATATATATATATATATATATATATTAAGTTCATGAAAAATGAAATAGAGACGTATTATCCAAGTGAATTTTCGTTGATCTTAACTCAGTGTGAGTATGGTGTGCATTTTCAGAGCAGGTTGAAAACGGATGGGCTAATAAAAAAAAAGACACGAAGAAAGGGAGGATGGAAGGGGGGTCAAGAAGAAGAAAAAAAAGACAGAATCAAAAATGTGCGAAAACGAAAAAAAAAAAATACTGAACAGGCCTGAAAAGGGTTAAGATATTTTTAAAAAAGAAAATGTAGAAAGGGGAGATAAACACCTGAAAATGAGGAAAAAAAAACAGAAAGAGGAAAGAAGTTGAAAAACAGCCATGGTTAGTCAGTTGATAGAAACTGTCACGTGACCAACGTTTGTTTTTTTGTTGTTTTTTTTGGGGGGGGGTGATCAATGAAAGAATTTTTAAAAACGGGTATTTAACAGATATGTTACTTTGCTCGCAATTTGTTGGTCAATGGTCACAAAAAAATCTGAAGTGAAAAACAAAAAACAACAAAATAAGAACATGCATGAACGGTGTCAGATCAAAAGAAACATTTTTGTAGATATAACAAGGATTAAATGTTTGAATTGTTGATCCTCTAGCGTTATAGAAGCGACCTCTACGCGAAATACATACATAGCCAACCAGTCAGCCGGCCAACCAGTCAGCAGAAAGCGTCACGACCTTAAAAAAAAAATCAAGAAACCTATGACGAGACCTTTGATGACAGTTTCCATTGACAGTTTTAATAAACAACGTAAATGGGGGAGGGGCAAGAAGAACAAGAAGAATTTGAAAGCATGAAAAGCGAGGAATTCTGTTCAGAAGAAAAGACATCACTGCACAGGAAATAGGCAGGGACTGCAGAAAACTCTTGAAATTTTCAACAAAATGGCGATCATAGTTTCCAGTTCTCAACACGAGACGCCATCCCGTTCGTTCCTCTTCCCACAACACTTTCTTCCTTCCGGGCACTCCAACCCCATCGCAGTCATTCATTTGTCTCCTCTTCATTAGTCGGACCTGGTTTTCCTTCTTCTGTACCGCTTCCCAATCTCACCGGCCCGACCCACCACTGCTGCTATACATTTGCAACCAACCGTCTTTTCGCAACCGTCCTCCTTGTATTCCCAGTCCTCTAATTAAAATTAAATTTTGCCAGGTCTTTCCGAATTTTTTTTTCCCACTAAAATCTCCCTTGTTTGTTCTTCCCCGGGTCCAGCCTCGTGTCTTAATGCGGCGACGACTGCTACAAGGAGAAAAAAAATGTACAAAACTACGCTATCCACTATTCCGATTTTGCCACTAGCACGACTAGTGATAATAATACTGCTAACAATAACAATCTGTCCTTACTAATAGTACTACTAATATTACTTATACTACCAGTAATGAAAACACGTCCATAACAGCGGGTGTACATGGAACCGTGCCAAGACTCAATCTTCGGTGATAACATCCAGACATCTGGTGCGGACATCCAAATGTATGAACAACAACAACAACAACAACAACAACAACAACAATAATAATAATAATAATAATAATAATAATAATAATAATAATAATAATAATAATAACAAATCTAAGATTTCTCATAAAGGCTACCTGAAGAGACGTGAATGGATAGGAGAGGTGATGTACTAGTAACTGTCCAAATGACCAGGATTCGACTGTGATAACTAATGGGGTTTGCAGAAAACCTGTTATCCTTGAGGAGAGACAAAGTAATAGGACTCCAAAATCCAAACGTATCATCCAAATAAAGGATACTGAAAATCAAAGATGGGATGACCTTGTCAGATATTGGATATCAATATTGCAGCTGACCACAGAATGAATGTAAAAGAGGAAGGAAAACCAGGATAATACAATGAGCACGCCAGAAATCTCAAAAAAAGTTGTAGACGGTGGTTATCACACTAAGAACCATGCAAAGTGCACGGGGAAAGATCATGCCCAACATCACAGTAAGAGATCACAAGAAAGCACATTATATCAGAGAACAAACAGGAGACAGAGGTATCATTGAAAAAAAAAAGACATTAGAAAACTCAAATATCAGTGAGCTGGTCTTGTTGCAAGAATCTCACACAAATGCTGGACATCACGATTCACGGGGCGGATCTCCAGCGGTCATATTCGAAAATTTGTCTGGCAAATTTAAGATGGCATAACGATTCAGTTGAGTTCTAGGAAGTGTTGGCTCCTTGACGCCTGCAATCAAGAGGTCTGGTGGGTCTTGGGGAAGGTCGATGTTCAACGATGGCCGTTGAAATACTGCTGCTAATGATGATGATGATGATGATGATGATGATGATGATGATGATGATGATGATGACAACGATGATGATGATGATGATGATGATGATGATGATGCAGGCAGAAGTAACTGTTTACTTTCCGACTTGGTTGTAACTGTCTGGAAAAGCCTTCCAAACTGGGAAATCCGAGAAAGAGTTGAAATCGCACAGAGGACAATATTATTGAAATCAGCTCGAATGCAGAGAAAAAATTAAGGGGTATTGAGTAGCCTTGTTGTCACTTGATCGCCATTGAAAACCAACAGATTCCGCTGGTGTAAAAACTTTCCAATCGTCCAAGTTGTAGTGACAGTAAAAAGCAGTTACATCCATTGTCAACCTTGACAGGAACCCATGGGATTTTATTTGCTATTTGTTCCTATTTATCCAAAAAGGAAATGTTTGTGGTAGGCAGGATTGGGGGTGGGGCAGAATAGAGACCGTAACAAAAGGGATTTTTTGTGTGTACTTTTTTTTTCTTTTGGTTGTGCCCGGGTCTTTGATTGTCTTTGTCCGTTCCCTTCCGACATTTCTTGATTCTGCTCCCCTTCCAACCTCCCAACAAATAGAAAACATTTCGTCCCATTCTTCTCCAAAACAAGAAGCCAAAGGAAGAAAGAAAACAATTAAAAAATAAACAAAAAAGCCAATGAAGAATTTCTTTTTTCTTTTTTTTTTTTTTCAATAAAAACAGAAGGTGTGGACGGTGGATTTAAAAACTTGAAATGTGAGGAAGGGAAAAATCGCAACAAACGTAGAAAGGTTTTCTAAAAACGTTGATATTAGGTGGCAAGGGAACAAAACGAAAAAAAAATAGTCAAAGGTTTCATTAAAAAGTCGGAATAAGGGTGGAAGGAAAAATGAAAAGAAAAAGATGATGTTTTTCAAGGAAAGTTGAAATGAGAGGTGGAATGAAAAATGCGAGGGTGAGAGAATGAATTGGCAATCTTTTGGAATCGGATATAGGATTGGGGGAGGACTTGGGGTGGGGAATTTGCAAAGAAAGAAAAAAAGAAAGAAAGACAGAGAGAAGAGATAGAGAGAGAAAGAGAAAAATGTTGTAGCTAAGAATGAATTTGAGAAAAGAATGAAAAGGGGAAAGGAAATGAAAAATGGGTAAGAAAAATGAAGAGAGAGAGGAAGAAATCAAGAAATCAAGATAGGAGAAAGAAAGAAAGAAAGAACGAAAAAAGGAAGAGAGGGAGATAAAATGTTGCAGTTCAGAATGAAAGTGAATTCAAGAAAACAATGAAGAGGGGAAATGAAATGAAAAATGAGATGGGTAAGAAAAATGAAGAAAGAGAGGAAGAAATCAAGAAATCAAGAAAGGAAAAAGGAAGGAAGGAAGGAAGAAAGAAAGGAAGAATGAAAAAGACAATATTGATGGAAAACAAAGAGAGAAAGGAAGATATATTGAAGGGAAATTAACATTGAAATCATCGAGGGGAAAGAAAACACAAAATCATCGGAGGTAAAAAAGAAAGGGAAAGACAATTGGAGACAAAGGTAAAAAGAAAAGATTGTAAGTGAACAAAGAAATGTGTTTAAACGCAAGTTTTCACCTGATCTTTATAAAGGTTAGAGGAGTGGTCGAGAGTACTACATCCCAAACATTCAAACAGTTTTTACATACGTTGTATCCCAATATACAATCTTTTGTATCTAAAAAGCTAAAAAAAAAAATTAAAAAGAAAAATTATATTGTCAATCATCTTTAATTGAATTTATATATATATATATATATATATATATATATATATATATATATATATATATATATATACATACATACATACATACATATATATATATATATATATATATATATATATATATATATATATATATATATATATATATATATATATTCTTGATACAGAACCATTGCGTTGAAAGCGGCAAATAGACCAGATGAGAATTTTGGCTGATAACACACACACACACACACAAATATATATATATATATATATATATATATATATATATATATATATATATATATATATATATATATATATATATATATATATATATGTATATCCCATTATAATTTACTACATGTCTGTCAGTGCAACTCAGGAACCACATTACTCATCTCATGAACATTGTGTGTTCTAATTGGACCGACAGTTTTTCCTATTTAGTTTTTGAAACTTCATAAACAAATAATTGTGTTGATTCTGTATCCCAACTCAACCCGATAATAATGATCTGGTTTCTATCTACCTATTCTGTTTACGTGTACACGACTTCTAAGTTGCCAAAAATGTGCATTATAAGCATAAGTATATGCATTGAGGTATTGAATTGAGATACCAACAGTTTTGATCTTTTATTGGGATCAAAGTCAACATTCAGGCTTTCGGCGGGAACTAGCTGGAATCCCTTCCATAAAGCCGGTTTTCAGGAAGTAAAAGTGAAACAGACTCCTGATTATATGTCAAGTAGCCTACGTACGCAGAGAAAAGACCCGATAAGCGACTTCGATGTATGAAGTTTTTTGAGATAAGATCTTTTTATTCTTCTACAAACCATTCAGACTAGTGTTTTCATTATTATCGTTTTGACCAGGACATCTAGACCGATGTACTCATGGTTCTCCCAGTGATCAATATCTATCAAATATAAAATAAAAAATAATGAATATTCATGTTGTCTGTCTTGACACAACGGAGACAAATTATTTCTACCCTTTTGTATATTTCTGACTCACTGCTATTTATAGTAATTTTGGTTTCGAGAATAATTTTCTTAAGCTCCATTAGACCTTTCACAGGAGGCAATTTTCAAGGCAAAATTGGAAGGAAAAAATTTAGTTTAGGCAGGATAAAATGAAAGTGTCCTTTGCAGAAAGAATTCATGAAATAAGAATTAACAAAACAAAAACAACGGTGAAAGAAATGAGAATAGAGAGTTGAAAATGTTTCGCAGAGTGTCGCCGAGAAAAATGTGAAATGTTTTTAGATAACCAAGAAAGTGTGAGTTTGGTTTAATTATTCTTTCTTTTAAAAATGACAAGAAATTGAAGGGAAGAGAGGATGCAGTTTATTTTCCGTTTTTCTTCTATGTTTTGTTTGTTTGTTTTTTTCTCCATTTTTCTTCATTATTTTCTATTCACAGTGAACGTTATTTTTCAATTTTTTCTTTTCGTTTCTTCTCTTTTCAGACAAAGGCTTTTTCTCTGCAAGTCTTCCAAGATTGGCACCTCTACACGAAATTCCTAAAAGAAAGAATGCAATAAAGATAGAAACATGTCAATGTGTTTCTTTGAAACCATCAACCAAAACTGTCCATAAAACTGTTAACAAAGGTTTCTCCAGTTTTTTAAGTTGTTTTAGCTGTCAGTTTATCACGTGTAGGCATCGCTGATAGATATGCTGAAAAAATATATACTCCTTACTATGTCGAGAAAAAAAACCTTTTAAGTTTGCTTTTTCTTAAGAATCCATCTTCCTCGAAACCGGTTCTTAATCTGACGATAAATTTACAATCTACGTTCATGCTAAATTGATCCCTTCTTTGTGTCCGAAAGCATCTGCACTTGTGACCAATCAAAAGGCTGTATAACAAAAGTTAGTGATTAACCAGAGCTATTAATTTATTTACTGGGTCAGAAATGAAAGGATGCCTCTTTTTGGTTAACCGAAAGGAAATTATATTCGTTTTTTTTTTCAAAAATCAAGTGATGGTAGGGAAAGCGATAAACAGAAAGAGCTGACAAAATGATCCAGTGAATTCCGAGTTCTCTTAAGGTTGGATCCACTTTCAGCAAGTCTGCATTCACAGACTTTCACTTTCAACGAGTTTGAATTCAGCTACTTTAACTTTTAGTGCATCTACATAGAGCAACTTCCACTTTCAGTAATTCTACATCTAGCAACTATCGCTTTCAACAAGACTACATTGTGTAACTTTAACTTTCAGCGAGTCTGAATTTAGCAACTTTAACTATATGCAAATCCACATTCACCGAACTCCAACATTCAGCAAATCAGCATTTAGCAACTTGTTTTCTGCAAGGCTGCATTCAGCAACTTTTACTTTCAGCAAGTCTGCATTGAGCAACTTTATCTTCAACGATTCCACATTGAGCAACTTCAACTTTCAGCGAGTCTGCATTTAGCAACTTTAGCTTTCATCGGGTTCAAATCCAGTGACTTACACATTCGACGAGTCTGCACATAAAAACTTTGGCTTTCAACGGGATAAATTTCAGTGACTGACACATTCAACAAGTCTGCATCTAGCAACTTTGGCTTTCAACGTGTTAAAATCCAGTGACCGACATATTCAGGGTTTCTGCAACTAGCAACTTTAGCTTTCAACTGGTTCAAATCCAGTGACTCACACATTCGGTGAGTCTGCATTTAGAAACTTTGGCTTTCAACGGGGTTTAAATCCAGTGACTCACACATTCAGCAAGTTTGCATCTAGCAACTTTGGCTTTCAACAAGTTGAAATCTTGTGACTCACACATTCTGCAAGTCTGTATCTATCAACTTCAGCTTTCTACATGCCCACATTCAGCGACTTCTACTTCAAACAAGTCTGCTTTCAGCAACTTTGGCTTTCATTGGGTTCAAATGCTTACACATTCAGCAAGTCTGCATCAAGCAACTTTAGCTAGCAACGGGTTCAAATCCTGTGACAGAAACATTCAGTGAGTCTGCATCTAGCAACTTTGGCTTTCAACAAATTAAATCCAGTGACTGACACATTCGAAGAGTCTGCATCTAGGGATTTTGGCACTCAACGGGTTCAAATCTAGTGACTGAAACATTCAGCTAGTCTGCATCAAACAACTTTGGCTTCTAACAGGTTCAAATCCAGTGAATAACATTCAACGAGACTGCATTTTGAAAATTTGGCTATCAACAAGTTAAAATCCAGTGACTGACACATTCAGCAAATCTGCATTTAGCAAATTTAGCCTTCAACGGGTTCAAATCCAGTGACTGACACATTCGGTGAGTGTGCATCTATCAATTTTGGCTTTGAACGGGTTCAAATCCAATGACTAACATATTCAACAAATCTGCATGAAGGAACTTTGGCTTTCAACAGGTTCAAATCAAGTTACTGACACATTCAGCAAGTCTGCATTTAGTAACTTTGGATTTCAGCAGGGTCAAGTCCAGTGACTGACACATTCAGCAAGTCTGTATCAAGCAACTTTTGCTTTCACTGGGTACAAATCCAGTGACTGACACGGTCAGGACGTCTGCATCTACCAACTTAGGCTTTCAACGGGTTCAAATCCAGTGAATAACAGATTCAATAAGTCAGCATCTATTAACTTTGGCATTCAGCAAAACTACATCTAGCAACTGTTGCTAGGTTCGATTCCAGTGACTGACAAATTCAGCAAGTCTACATATTGCAACCGTGGCTTTCAACGGGTTAAAATTCAGAAAGTCTGCATCAAGCTACTTTGGCTTCCAACGGGTTCAAATCTTGTTACTGGCACATTCAGCAAGTTTGCATCTAACCACTTTGGATTCATACAGGTTCAAATCCAGTGACTAACATATTAGGAAAGACTGCATTTTGAAAATTTAGCTTTCAACGTGTTCAAATTCAGTAACTGACACATCCAGCAACTCAGCATCTACTAACTTTGGCTTTCAGCGTATTGAAACGCAGTTACTGACACATTCAGCGAGTGACTGACACATTCAGGGCGTATGCATCGAGCAACTTTGGCTTTGAATAGGTTCAAATCCAGTTACTAACACATAAGTCTGCATCTAGAACTCTGGCTCTCAGCATGTTCAAATTTGGTGACTGACACATACAACGAGTCTGCATCTAGCCATTTTGGCTTTCAGCGGGTTCAAATCCAGTGAATGACACATCCAGTTAGTCTACGTATAGGAAATTTGGGGCTCTACTGGTTCAAATCCAGTGACTCACACATTCAGCGATTTGTCATCCAGCAACTTTTGCTTTCAACGGGTTAAAATCAAGTTATTGACGGATTCAGCGATTTTGAATCAAGCAACTTTTGCTCTCAACGGGTTCAAATCCAGTGACTGACAAATTCAGCGAGTCTGCATCCAACAACTTTTGCTTAAAACGGGTTCAAATCCAGTGATTGACTGATTCAGCGAGTTTGCAACGAGCAACTTCATCTTTCAACGTTTCCAAATCCAGTGACAGACACATTCAGTGAGTCTGCATCCAGCAACTTTTGTTTTCAACGGGTTGAAATCCAGTGATTGACAGATTCAGCGACTCTGCATCTAGCAACTTTTACTTTCAACAGGTTCAAATCCAGTGATTGACACATTGAACGAGTCTGCTTCCATCAACTTTTGCTTTCAATGGGTTCAAATCCAGTGATTGACGGATTCAACGAGACTGCATCGAGCAACTTTTGCTTTCAACGGGTTCAAATCCAGTGATTGACGGATTCAACGAGACTGCATCGAGCAACTTTTGCTTTCAATGGGTTCAAATCCAGTGATTGACGGATTCAACGAGACTGAAGCGAGCAACTTTTGCTTTCAATGGGTTCAAATCCAGTGATTGACGGATTCAACGAGACTGCATCGAGGAACTTTTGCTTTCAACAGGTTCAAATCCAGTGATTGACGGATTCAACGAGACTGCATCGAGCAACTTTTGCTTTCAACGGGTTCAAATCCAGTGATTGACGGATTCAACGAGACTGCATCGAGGAACTTTTGCTTTCAACAGGTGCAAATCCAGTGATTGACGGATTCAACGAGACTGAAGCGAGCAACTTTTGCTTTCAATGGGTTCAAATCCAGTGATTGACGGATTCAACGAGACTGCATCAAGCAACTTTTGCTTTCAATGGGTTCAAATCCAGTGATTGACGGATTGAACGAGACTGCATCGAGCAACTTTTGCTTTCAATGAGTTCAAATCCAGTGATTGACGGATTCAACGAGACTGCATCGAGCAACTTTTGCTTTCAACGGGTTCAAATCCAGTGATTGACGGATTCAACGAGACTGCATCGAGCAACTTTTGCTTTCAACGGGTTCAAATCCAGTGATTGACGGATTCAACGAGACTGCATCGAGCAACTTTTGCTTTCAATGGGTTCAAATCCAGTGATTGACGGATTCAACGAGACTGAAGCGAGCAACTTTTGCTTTCAATGGGTTCAAATCCAGTGATTGACGGATTCAACGAGACTGAAGCGAGCAACTTTTGCTTTCAACAGGTTCAAATCCAGTGATTGACGGATTCAACGAGACTGCATCGAGCAACTTTTGCTTTCAACGGGTTCAAATCCAGTGATTGACGGATTCAACGAGACTGCATCGAGGAACTTTTGCTTTCAACAGGTTCAAATCCAGTGATTGACGGATTCAACGAGACTGAAGCGAGCAACTTTTGCTTTCAATGGGTTCAAATCCAGTGATTGACGGATTCAACGAGACTGCATCGAGGAACTTTTGCTTTCAACAGGTTCAAATCCAGTGATTGACGGATTCAACAAAACTGAAGCGAGCAACTTTTGCTTTCAACCGGTTCAAATCCAGTGATTGACGGATTCAACGAGACTGCATCGAGCAACTTTTGCTTTCAACGGGTTCAAATCCAGTGATTGACACATTGAACGAGTCTGCTTCCATCAACTTTTGCTTTCAATGGGTTCAAATCCAGTGATTGACGGATTCAACGAGACTGCATCGAGCAACTTTTGCTTTCAATGGGTTCAAATCCAGTGATTGACGGATTCAACGAGACTGCATCGAGCAACTTTTGCTTTCAATGGGTTCAAATCCAGTGATTGACGGATTCAACGAGACTGCATCGAGCAACTTTTGCTTTCAATGGGTTCAAATCCAGTGATTGACGGATTCAACGAGACTGCATCGAGCAACTTTTGCTTTCAATGGGTTCAAATCCAGTGATTGACGGATTCAACGAGACTGCATCGAGCAACTTTTGCTTTCAACGGGTTCAAATCCAGTGATTGACGGATTCAACGAGACTGCATCGAGGAACTTTTGCTTTCAACAGGTTCAAATCCAGTGATTGACGGATTCAACGAGACTGCATCGAGCAACTTTTGCTTTCAACGGGTTCAAATCCAGTGATTGACACATTGAACGAGTCTGCTTCCATCAACTTTTGCTTTCAATGGGTTCAAATCCAGTGATTGACGGATTCAACGAGACTGCATCGAGCAACTTTTGCTTTCAATGGGTTCAAATCCAGTGATTGACGGATTCAACGAGACTGCATCGAGCAACTTTTGCTTTCAATGGGTTCAAATCCAGTGATTGACGGATTCAACGAGACTGCATCGAGCAACTTTTGCTTTCAACGGGTTCAAATCCAGTGATTGACGGATTCAACGAGACTGCATCGAGCAACTTTTGCTTTCAATGGGTTCAAATCCAGTGATTGACGGATTCAACGAGACTGCATCGAGCAACTTTTGCTTTCAATGGGTTCAAATCCAGTGATTGACGGATTCAACGAGACTGCATCGAGCAACTTTTGCTTTCAATGGGTTCAAATCCAGTGATTGACGGATTCAACGAGACTGCATCGAGGAACTTTTGCTTTCAACAGGTTCAAATCCAGTGATTGACGGATTCAACGAGACTGCATCGAGCAACTTTTGCTTTCAACGGGTTCAAATCCAGTGATTGACGGATTCAACGAGACTGCATCGAGCAACTTTTGCTTTCAACAGGTTCAAATCCAGTGATTGACGGATTCAACGAGACTGCATCGAGCAACTTTTGCTTTCAACGGGTTCAAATCCAGTGATTGACGGATTCAACGAGACTGCATCGAGCAACTTTTGCTTTCAATGGGTTCAAATCCAGTGATTGACAGATTCAACGAGACTGCATCGAGGAACTTTTGCTTTCAACGGGTTCAAATCCAGTGATTGACGGATTCAACGAGACTGCATCGAGCAACTTTTGCTTTCAATGGGTTCAAATCCAGTGATTGACGGATTCAACGAGACTGCATCGAGCAACTTTTGCTTTCAACGGGTTCAAATCCAGTGATTGACGGATTCAACGAGACTGCATCGAGGAACTTTTGCTTTCAACAGGTTCAAATCCAGTGATTGACGGATTCAACGAGACTGCATCGAGCAACTTTTGCTTTCAATGGGTTCAAATCCAGTGATTGACGGATTCAACGAGACTGCATCGAGCAACTTTTGCTTTCAATGGGTTCAAATCCAGTGATTGACGGATTCAACGAGACTGCATCGAGCAACTTTTGCTTTCAATGGGTTCAAATCCAGTGATTGACGGATTCAACGAGACTGCATCGAGCAACTTTTGCTTTCAATGGGTTCAAATCCAGTGATTGACGGATTCAACGAGACTGCATCGAGGAACTTTTGCTTTCAACGGGTTCAAATCCAGTGATTGACGGATTCAACGAGACTGCATCGAGCAACTTTTGCTTTCAATGGGTTCAAATCCAGTGATTGACGGATTCAACGAGACTGCATCGAGCAACTTTTGCTTTCAATGGGTTCAAATCCAGTGATTGACGGATTCAACGAGACTGCATCGAGCAACTTTTGCTTTCAACGGGTTCAAATCCAGTGATTGACGGATTCAACGAGACTGCATCGAGGAACTTTTGCTTTCAACAGGTTCAAATCCAGTGATTGACGGATTCAACGAGACTGCATCGAGCAACTTTTGCTTTCAATGGGTTCAAATCCAGTGATTGACGGATTCAACGAAACTGCATCGAGCAACTTTTGCTTTCAACAGGTTCAAATCCAGTGATTGACGGATTCAACGAGACTGCATCGAGCAACTTTTGCTTTCAATGGGTTCAAATCCAGTGATTGACGGATTCAACGAAACTGCATCGAGGAACTTTTGCTTTCAACAGGTTCAAATCCAGTGATTGACGGATTCAACGAGACTGAAGCGAGCAACTTTTGCTTTCAACGGGTTCAAATCCAGTGATTGACGGATTCAACGAGACTGCATCGAGCAACTTTTGCTTTCAACGGGTTCAAATCCAGTGATTGACGGATTCAACGAGACTGCATCGAGCAACTTTTGCTTTCAACGGGTTCAAATCCAGTGATTGACACATTGAACGAGTCTGCTTCCATCAACTTTTGCTTTCAATGGGTTCAAATCCAGTGATTGACGGATTCAACGAGACTGCATCGAGCAACTTTTGCTTTCAATGAGTTCAAATCCAGTGATTGACGGATTCAACGAGACTGCATCGAGCAACTTTTGCTTTCAATGGGTTCAAATCCAGTGATTGACGGATTCAACGAGACTGCATCGAGCAACTTTTGCTTTCAACGGGTTCAAATCCAGTGATTGACGGATTCAACGAGACTGCATCGAGCAACTTTTGCTTTCAATGGGTTCAAATCCAGTGATTGACGGATTCAACGAGACTGCATCGAGCAACTTTTGCTTTCAATGGGTTCAAATCCAGTGATTGACGGATTCAACGAGACTGCATCGAGCAACTTTTGCTTTCAACGGGTTCAAATCCAGTGATTGACGGATTCAACGAGACTGCATCGAGCAACTTTTGCTTTCAACGGGTTCAAATCCAGTGATTGACGGATTCAACGAGACTGCATCGAGGAACTTTTGCTTTCAACGGGTTCAAATCCAGTGATTGACGGATTCAACGAGACTGCATCGAGCAACTTTTGCTTTCAACGGGTTCAAATCCAGTGATTGACGGATTCAACGAGACTGCATCGAGCAACTTTTGCTTTCAATGGGTTCAAATCCAGTGATTGACGGATTCAACGAGACTGCATCGAGCAACTTTTGCTTTCAACGGGTTCAAATCCAGTGATTGACGGATTCAACGAGACTGCATCGAGGAACTTTTGCTTTCAACAGGTTCAAATCCAGTGATTGACGGATTCAACGAGACTGCATCGAGCAACTTTTGCTTTCAATGGGTTCAAATCCAGTGATTGACGGATTCAACGAGACTGCATCGAGCAACTTTTGCTTTCAATGGGTTCAAATCCAGTGATTGACGGATTCAACGAGACTGCATCGAGGAACTTTTGCTTTCAACAGGTTCAAATCCAGTGATTGACGGATTCAACGAGACTGCATCGAGCAACTTTTGCTTTCAATGGGTTCAAATCCAGTGATTGACGGATTCAACGAAACTGCATCGAGCAACTTTTGCTTTCAACAGGTTCAAATCCAGTGATTGACGGATTCAACGAGACTGCATCGAGCAACTTTTGCTTTCAATGGGTTCAAATCCAGTGATTGACGGATTCAACGAAACTGCATCGAGGAACTTTTGCTTTCAACAGGTTCAAATCCAGTGATTGACGGATTCAACGAGACTGAAGCGAGCAACTTTTGCTTTCAACGGGTTCAAATCCAGTGATTGACGGATTCAACGAGACTGCATCGAGCAACTTTTGCTTTCAACGGGTTCAAATCCAGTGATTGACGGATTCAACGAGACTGCATCGAGCAACTTTTGCTTTCAACGGGTTCAAATCCAGTGATTGACACATTGAACGAGTCTGCTTCCATCAACTTTTGCTTTCAATGGGTTCAAATCCAGTGATTGACGGATTCAACGAGACTGCATCGAGCAACTTTTGCTTTCAATGAGTTCAAATCCAGTGATTGACGGATTCAACGAGACTGCATCGAGCAACTTTTGCTTTCAATGGGTTCAAATCCAGTGATTGACGGATTCAACGAGACTGCATCGAGCAACTTTTGCTTTCAACGGGTTCAAATCCAGTGATTGACGGATTCAACGAGACTGCATCGAGCAACTTTTGCTTTCAATGGGTTCAAATCCAGTGATTGACGGATTCAACGAGACTGCATCGAGCAACTTTTGCTTTCAATGGGTTCAAATCCAGTGATTGACGGATTCAACGAGACTGCATCGAGCAACTTTTGCTTTCAACGGGTTCAAATCCAGTGATTGACGGATTCAACGAGACTGCATCGAGCAACTTTTGCTTTCAACGGGTTCAAATCCAGTGATTGACGGATTCAACGAGACTGCATCGAGCAACTTTTGCTTTCAACGGGTTCAAATCCAGTGATTGACGGATTCAACGAGACTGCATCGAGCAACTTTTGCTTTCAACGGGTTCAAATCCAGTGATTGACGGATTCAACGAGACTGCATCGAGCAACTTTTGCTTTCAACGGGTTCAAATCCAGTGATTGACGGATTCAACGAGACTGCATCGAGCAACTTTTGCTTTCAACGGGTTTAAATCCAGTGATTGACGGATTCAACGAGACTGCATCGAGCAACTTTTGCTTTCAACAGGTTCAAATCCAGTGATTGACGGATTCAACGAGACTGCATCGAGCAACTTTTGCTTTCAATGGGTTCAAATCCAGTGATTGACGGATTCAACGAGACTGCATCGAGCAACTTTTGCTTTCAACGGGTTCAAATCCAGTGATTGACGGATTCAACGAGACTGCATCGAGCAACTTTTGCTTTCAATGGGTTCAAATCCAGTGATTGACGGATTGAACGAGACTGCATCGAGCAACTTTTGCTTTCAATGGGTTCAAATCCAGTGATTGACGGATTCAACGAGACTGCATCGAGCAACTTTTGCTTTCAACGGGTTCAAATCCAGTGATTGACGGATTCAACGAGACTGCATCGAGCAACTTTTGCTTTCAACGGGTTCAAATCCAGTGATTGACGGATTCAACGAGACTGCATCGAGCAACTTTTGCTTTCAATGGGTTCAAATCCAGTGATTGACGGATTCAACGAGACTGCATCGAGCAACTTTTGCTTTCAATGGGTTCAAATCCAGTGATTGACGGATTCAACGAGACTGCATCGAGCAACTTTTGCTTTCAACTGGTTCAAATCCAGTGACTAACACATCCAGCGAGTCTGCATCCAGCAACTTCTGCTTTCAACTGGTTCAAATCCAGTGACTGACACATCCAGCGAGTCTGCATCCAGCAAATTTTGCTTTCAACTGGTTCAAATCCAGTGACTGACACATTCAGCGAGTCTGAATCCAGCAACTTTTGCTTTCAACTGGTTCAAATCCAGTGACTGACACATCCAGCGAGTCTGCATTCAGCAACTTTTGCTTTCAACTGGTTCAAATCCAGTGACTGACACATCCAGCGAGTCTGCATTCAGCAACTTTTGCTTTCAACTGGTTCAAATCCAGTGACTGACACATCCAGCGAGTCTGCATCCAGCAACTTCTGCTTTCAACTGGTTCAAATCCAGTGACTGACACATCCAGCGAGTCTGCATTCAGCAACTTTTTCTTTCAACGTGTTCAAATCCAGTGACTGACACATCCAGCGAGTCCGCATTCAGCAACTTTCTCTTTCAACTGGTTCAAATCCAGTGACTGACACATCCAGCGAGTCCGCATTCAGCAACTTTTGCTTTCAACTGGTTCAAATCCAGTGACTGACACATCCAGCGAGTCTGCATCCAGCAACTTCTGCTTTCAACTGGTTCAAATCCAATGGTTGACAGATACAGCAAGATTGCATCTAGCAACTTTATCTTTCAACGGGTTCAAATCAAGTGACAATCGAGTGATTGGTGGATTTAGCGTGTCTGCATCCATCAACTTTTGCTTTCAACGTTTCCAAATCCAGTGATTGACAGATTCTGCAAGTTTGCATCCAGCAACTTTTGCATCCAACGGGTTCAAATCAAGTGACTGACACATTCAACGAGTCAGCATCCAGCATCTTTCACTTTCCACGGGTTGAAATCCAGGCATTGACTGATTCAGCAAGTTTGCATCTCGCTACATTTTATTTAAACGTTTCCAAATCCAGCGACTGACAGATTCAGCGAGTTTGCATCCATCAACTTTTGCTTTCAACGTGTTCAAATCAAGTGATTGACCGATTCAGCATTTTTGCATCCAGCAACTTCATCTTTCAACGGGTTATAATAGAGTGATTGATGGATTTAGCGAGTCTGCATCCATCAACTTTTGCTTTCAACGTTCCAAAATCCAGTGACTGACACCTTCAGAGATTCTGCATCTAGCAACTTTTGCTTTCAACGGGTTCAAATCCATTGATCAACGAATTCAGCAAGTTTGCATCTGGTAACTTTATCTCTGAACATTTCCAAATCCAGTGACTGACAGATTCAGCGAGTTTGCATCTTGCAACATTTGCTTCCAATATGTTCAAATCCAATCGATGACAGATTCAGCAAGTTTGCATCCAGCGACTTCATCTTTCAACGGCTTCAAATCGAGTGATTGATGGATATAGCAAGTCTGCATCAATCAACTTTTGCTTTCAACGTTTCCAAATCCAGTGATTGACAGATTCAGTGAGTCTGCATCTAGCAACTTCTACTTTCAACGGGTTCAAATCCAGTGATTGACGGATGCAGCAAGTCTGCATCCAGCAACTTTTGCTATCAACGGGTTCAAATCCAGTGACTCACACATTAAGCAAGTCTGCATCCAGCAACTTTTGCTTTCAACGGGTTCAAATCCAGTGACTCACACATTAAGCAAGACTGCATCCATCAACTTTTGCCTTCAACGTTCCCAAATCCAGTGATTGATTGATGCAGCGAGTCTGCATCCAGCAACTTTTGCTTTCAATGGGTTCAAATCCAGTGACTCACACATTAAGCAAGTCTGCATCCAGCAACTTTTGCTTTCAGCGTGTTCTAATCCAGTGACTGACACATTCAGCGAGTCTGCATCCGGCAAATTTTTTCTTTCAACGTGTTCAAATCCAGTGACTGACACATTCAGCTAGTGTGCATCCAGCAACTTTTGTTTTGAACTGGTTCAAATCCAGTGACTGACACATCCAGCGAGTCTGCATTCAGCAACTTTTGCTTTCAACTGGTTCAAATCCAGTGACTGACTCTTTCAGTGAGTCTGCATCCAGCAACTTTTGCTTTCAACTGGTTCAAATCCAATGCCTGACAAATTCAGCGAGTCAGCATCCAGCAACTTTTTCTTTCAACTGGTTCAAATCCAGTGACTGACACATTCAGAGATTCTGCTTCTAGCAACTTTTGCTTCCAACTGGTTCAAATCCAGTGACTGACACATCCAGCGAGTCTGCATTCAGCAACTTTTGCTTTCAACTGGTTCAAATCCAGTGACTGACACATCCAGCGAGTCTGCATTCAGCAACTTTTGCTTTCAACTGGTTCAAATCCAGTGACTGACACATCCAGCGAGTCTGCATCCAGCAACTTCTGCTTTCAACTGGTTCAAATCCAGTGACTGACACATCCAGCGAGTCAGCATTCAGCAACTTTTGCTTTCAACTGGTTCAAATCCAGTGACTGACACATTCAGCGAGTCTGCATCCAGCAACTTTTGCTTTCAACTGGTTCAAATCCAGTGACTAACACATCCAGCGAGTCTGCATCCAGCAACTTCTGCTTTCAACTGGTTCAAATCCAGTGACTGACACATCCAGCGAGTCTGCATCCAGCAAATTTTGCTTTCAACTGGTTCAAATCCAGTGACTGACACATTCAGCGAGTCTGAATCCAGCAACTTTTGCTTTCAACTGGTTCAAATCCAGTGACTGACACATCCAGCGAGTCTGCATTCAGCAACTTTTGCTTTCAACTGGTTCAAATCCAGTGACTGACACATCCAGCGAGTCTGCATTCAGCAACTTTTGCTTTCAACTGGTTCAAATCCAGTGACTGACACATCCAGCGAGTCTGCATCCAGCAACTTCTGCTTTCAACTGGTTCAAATCCAGTGACTGACACATCCAGCGAGTCTGCATTCAGCAACTTTTTCTTTCAACGTGTTCAAATCCAGTGACTGACACATCCAGCGAGTCCGCATTCAGCAACTTTCTCTTTC
Organism: Thysanoteuthis rhombus; assembly: GCA_963457665.1. Classification (NCBI taxonomy): domain Eukaryota; kingdom Metazoa; phylum Mollusca; class Cephalopoda; order Oegopsida; family Thysanoteuthidae; genus Thysanoteuthis; species Thysanoteuthis major. The sequence goes on along the minus strand of OY735219.1, from coordinate 3,499,610 downwards.
AACTGGTTCAAATCCAGTGACTGACACATCCAGCGAGTCCGCATTCAGCAACTTTTGCTTTCAACTGGTTCAAATCCAGTGACTGACACATCCAGCGAGTCTGCATCCAGCAACTTCTGCTTTCAACTGGTTCAAATCCAATGGTTGACAGATACAGCAAGATTGCATCTAGCAACTTTATCTTTCAACGGGTTCAAATCAAGTGACAATCGAGTGATTGGTGGATTTAGCGTGTCTGCATCCATCAACTTTTGCTTTCAACGTTTCCAAATCCAGTGATTGACAGATTCTGCAAGTTTGCATCCAGCAACTTTTGCATCCAACGGGTTCAAATCAAGTGACTGACACATTCAACGAGTCAGCATCCAGCATCTTTCACTTTCCACGGGTTGAAATCCAGGCATTGACTGATTCAGCAAGTTTGCATCTCGCTACATTTTATTTAAACGTTTCCAAATCCAGCGACTGACAGATTCAGCGAGTTTGCATCCATCAACTTTTGCTTTCAACGTGTTCAAATCAAGTGATTGACCGATTCAGCATTTTTGCATCCAGCAACTTCATCTTTCAACGGGTTATAATAGAGTGATTGATGGATTTAGCGAGTCTGCATCCATCAACTTTTGCTTTCAACGTTCCAAAATCCAGTGACTGACACCTTCAGAGATTCTGCATCTAGCAACTTTTGCTTTCAACGGGTTCAAATCCAGTGATCAACGAATTCAGCAAGTTTGCATCTGGTAACTTTATCTCTGAACATTTCCAAATCCAGTGACTGACAGATTCAGCGAGTTTGCATCTTGCAACATTTGCTTCCAATATGTTCAAATCCAATCGATGACAGATTCAGCAAGTTTGCATCCAGCGACTTCATCTTTCAACGGCTTCAAATCGAGTGATTGATGGATATAGCAAGTCTGCATCAATCAACTTTTGCTTTCAACGTTTCCGAATCCAGTGATTGACAGATTCAGTGAGTCTGCATCTAGCAACTTCTACTTTCAACGGGTTCAAATCCAGTGATTGACGGATGCAGCAAGTCTGCATCCAGCAACTTTTGCTATCAACGGGTTCAAATCCAGTGACTCACACATTAAGCAAGTCTGCATCCAGCAACTTTTGCTTTCAACGGGTTCAAATCCAGTGACTCACACATTAAGCAAGACTGCATCCATCAACTTTTGCCTTCAACGTTCCCAAATCCAGTGATTGATTGATGCAGCGAGTCTGCATCCAGCAACTTTTGCTTTCAATGGGTTCAAATCCAGTGACTCACACATTAAGCAAGTCTGCATCCAGCAACTTTTGCTTTCAGCGTGTTCTAATCCAGTGACTGACACATTCAGCGAGTCTGCATCCGGCAAATTTTTTCTTTCAACGTGTTCAAATCCAGTGACTGACACATTCAGCTAGTGTGCATCCAGCAACTTTTGTTTTGAACTGGTTCAAATCCAGTGACTGACACATCCAGCGAGTCTGCATTCAGCAACTTTTGCTTTCAACTGGTTCAAATCCAGTGACTGACTCTTTCAGTGAGTCTGCATCCAGCAACTTTTGCTTTCAACTGGTTCAAATCCAATGCCTGACAAATTCAGCGAGTCAGCATCCAGCAACTTTTTCTTTCAACTGGTTCAAATCCAGTGACTGACACATTCAGAGATTCTGCTTCTAGCAACTTTTGCTTCCAACTGGTTCAAATCCAGTGACTGACACATCCAGCGAGTCTGCATTCAGCAACTTTTGCTTTCAACTGGTTCAAATCCAGTGACTGACACATCCAGCGAGTCTGCATTCAGCAACTTTTGCTTTCAACTGGTTCAAATCCAGTGACTGACACATCCAGCGAGTCTGCATCCAGCAACTTCTGCTTTCAACTGGTTCAAATCCAGTGACTGACACATCCAGCGAGTCAGCATTCAGCAACTTTTGCTTTCAACTGGTTCAAATCCAGTGACTGACACATTCAGCGAGTCTGCATCCAGCAACTTTTGCTTTCAACTGGTTCAAATCCAGTGACTAACACATCCAGCGAGTCTGCATCCAGCAACTTCTGCTTTCAACTGGTTCAAATCCAGTGACTGACACATCCAGCGAGTCTGCATCCAGCAAATTTTGCTTTCAACTGGTTCAAATCCAGTGACTGACACATTCAGCGAGTCTGAATCCAGCAACTTTTGCTTTCAACTGGTTCAAATCCAGTGACTGACACATCCAGCGAGTCTGCATTCAGCAACTTTTGCTTTCAACTGGTTCAAATCCAGTGACTGACACATCCAGCGAGTCTGCATTCAGCAACTTTTGCTTTCAACTGGTTCAAATCCAGTGACTGACACATCCAGCGAGTCTGCATCCAGCAACTTCTGCTTTCAACTGGTTCAAATCCAGTGACTGACACATCCAGCGAGTCTGCATTCAGCAACTTTTTCTTTCAACGTGTTCAAATCCAGTGACTGACACATCCAGCGAGTCCGCATTCAGCAACTTTCTCTTTCAACTGGTTCAAATCCAGTGACTGACACATCCAGCGAGTCCGCATTCAGCAACTTTTGCTTTCAACTGGTTCAAATCCAGTGACTGACACATCCAGCGAGTCTGCATCCAGCAACTTCTGCTTTCAACTGGTTCAAATCCAATGGTTGACAGATACAGCAAGATTGCATCTAGCAACTTTATCTTTCAACGGGTTCAAATCAAGTGACAATCGAGTGATTGGTGGATTTAGCGTGTCTGCATCCATCAACTTTTGCTTTCAACGTTTCCAAATCCAGTGATTGACAGATTCTGCAAGTTTGCATCCAGCAACTTTTGCATCCAACGGGTTCAAATCAAGTGACTGACACATTCAACGAGTCAGCATCCAGCATCTTTCACTTTCCACGGGTTGAAATCCAGGCATTGACTGATTCAGCAAGTTTGCATCTCGCTACATTTTATTTAAACGTTTCCAAATCCAGCGACTGACAGATTCAGCGAGTTTGCATCCATCAACTTTTGCTTTCAACGTGTTCAAATCAAGTGATTGACCGATTCAGCATTTTTGCATCCAGCAACTTCATCTTTCAACGGGTTATAATAGAGTGATTGATGGATTTAGCGAGTCTGCATCCATCAACTTTTGCTTTCAACGTTCCAAAATCCAGTGACTGACACCTTCAGAGATTCTGCATCTAGCAACTTTTGCTTTCAACGGGTTCAAATCCAGTGATCAACGAATTCAGCAAGTTTGCATCTGGTAACTTTATCTCTGAACATTTCCAAATCCAGTGACTGACAGATTCAGCGAGTTTGCATCTTGCAACATTTGCTTCCAATATGTTCAAATCCAATCGATGACAGATTCAGCAAGTTTGCATCCAGCGACTTCATCTTTCAACGGCTTCAAATCGAGTGATTGATGGATATAGCAAGTCTGCATCAATCAACTTTTGCTTTCAACGTTTCCGAATCCAGTGATTGACAGATTCAGTGAGTCTGCATCTAGCAACTTCTACTTTCAACGGGTTCAAATCCAGTGATTGACGGATGCAGCAAGTCTGCATCCAGCAACTTTTGCTATCAACGGGTTCAAATCCAGTGACTCACACATTAAGCAAGTCTGCATCCAGCAACTTTTGCTTTCAACGGGTTCAAATCCAGTGACTCACACATTAAGCAAGACTGCATCCATCAACTTTTGCCTTCAACGTTCCCAAATCCAGTGATTGATTGATGCAGCGAGTCTGCATCCAGCAACTTTTGCTTTCAATGGGTTCAAATCCAGTGACTCACACATTAAGCAAGTCTGCATCCAGCAACTTTTGCTTTCAGCGTGTTCTAATCCAGTGACTGACACATTCAGCGAGTCTGCATCCGGCAAATTTTTTCTTTCAACGTGTTCAAATCCAGTGACTGACACATTCAGCTAGTGTGCATCCAGCAACTTTTGTTTTGAACTGGTTCAAATCCAGTGACTGACACATCCAGCGAGTCTGCATTCAGCAACTTTTGCTTTCAACTGGTTCAAATCCAGTGACTGACTCTTTCAGTGAGTCTGCATCCAGCAACTTTTGCTTTCAACTGGTTCAAATCCAATGCCTGACAAATTCAGCGAGTCAGCATCCAGCAACTTTTTCTTTCAACTGGTTCAAATCCAGTGACTGACACATTCAGAGATTCTGCTTCTAGCAACTTTTGCTTCCAACTGGTTCAAATCCAGTGACTGACACATCCAGCGAGTCTGCATTCAGCAACTTTTGCTTTCAACTGGTTCAAATCCAGTGACTGACACATCCAGCGAGTCTGCATTCAGCAACTTTTGCTTTCAACTGGTTCAAATCCAGTGACTGACACATCCAGCGAGTCTGCATCCAGCAACTTCTGCTTTCAACTGGTTCAAATCCAGTGACTGACACATCCAGCGAGTCAGCATTCAGCAACTTTTGCTTTCAACTGGTTCAAATCCAGTGACTGACACATTCAGCGAGTCTGCATCCAGCAACTTTTGCTTTCAACTGGTTCAAATCCAGTGACTAACACATCCAGCGAGTCTGCATCCAGCAACTTCTGCTTTCAACTGGTTCAAATCCAGTGACTGACACATCCAGCGAGTCTGCATCCAGCAAATTTTGCTTTCAACTGGTTCAAATCCAGTGACTGACACATTCAGCGAGTCTGAATCCAGCAACTTTTGCTTTCAACTGGTTCAAATCCAGTGACTGACACATCCAGCGAGTCTGCATTCAGCAACTTTTTCTTTCAACTGGTTCAAATCCAGTGACTGACACATCCAGCGAGTCTGCATTCAGCAACTTTTGCTTTCAACTGGTTCAAATCCAGTGACTGACACATCCAGCGAGTCTGCATCCAGCAACTTCTGCTTTCAACTGGTTCAAATCCAGTGACTGACACATCCAGCGAGTCTGCATTCAGCAACTTTTTCTTTCAACGTGTTCAAATCCAGTGACTGACACATCCAGCGAGTCCGCATTCAGCAACTTTCTCTTTCAACTGGTTCAAATCCAGTGACTGACACATCCAGCGAGTCCGCATTCAGCAACTTTTGCTTTCAACTGGTTCAAATCCAGTGACTGACACATCCAGCGAGTCTGCATCCAGCAACTTCTGCTTTCAACTGGTTCAAATCCAGTGACTGACACATCCAGCGAGTCTGCATTCAGCAACTTTTTCTTTCAACGTGTTCAAATCCAGTGACTGACACATTCAGAGATTCTGCTTCTAGCAACTTTTGCTTCCAACTGGTTCAAATCCAGTGACTGACACATCCAGCGAGTCTGCATCCAGCAACTTCTGCTTTCAACTGGTTCAAATCCAGTGACTGACACATCCAGCGAGTCAGCATTCAGCAACTTTTGCTTTCAACTGGTTCAAATCCAGTGACTGACACATTCAGCGAGTCTGCATCCAGCAACTTTTGCTTTCAACTGGTTCAAATCCAGTGACTAACACATCCAGCGAGTCTGCATCCAGCAACTTCTGCTTTCAACTGGTTCAAATCCAGTGACTGACACATCCAGCGAGTCTGCATCCAGCAAATTTTGCTTTCAACTGGTTCAAATCCAGTGACTGACACATTCAGCGAGTCTGAATCCAGCAACTTTTGCTTTCAACTGGTTCAAATCCAGTGACTGACACATCCAGCGAGTCTGCATTCAGCAACTTTTTCTTTCAACTGGTTCAAATCCAGTGACTGACACATCCAGCGAGTCTGCATTCAGCAACTTTTTCTTTCAACGTGTTCAAATCCAGTGACTGACACATCCAGCGAGTCCGCATTCAGCAACTTTCTCTTTCAACTGGTTCAAATCCAGTGACTGACACATCCAGCGAGTCCGCATTCAGCAACTTTTGCTTTCAACTGGTTCAAATCCAGTGACTGACACATCCAGCGAGTCTGCATCCAGCAACTTCTGCTTTCAACTGGTTCAAATCCAATGGTTGACAGATACAGCAAGATTGCATCTAGCAACTTTATCTTTCAACGGGTTCAAATCAAGTGACAATCGAGTGATTGGTGGATTTAGCGTGTCTGCATCCATCAACTTTTGCTTTCAACGTTTCCAAATCCAGTGATTGACAGATTCTGCAAGTTTGCATCCAGCAACTTTTGCATCCAACGGGTTCAAATCAAGTGACTGACACATTCAACGAGTCAGCATCCAGCATCTTTCACTTTCCACGGGTTGAAATCCAGGCATTGACTGATTCAGCAAGTTTGCATCTCGCTACATTTTATTTAAACGTTTCCAAATCCAGCGACTGACAGATTCAGCGAGTTTGCATCCATCAACTTTTGCTTTCAACGTGTTCAAATCAAGTGATTGACCGATTCAGCATTTTTGCATCCAGCAACTTCATCTTTCAACGGGTTATAATAGAGTGATTGATGGATTTAGCGAGTCTGCATCCATCAACTTTTGCTTTCAACGTTCCAAAATCCAGTGACTGACACCTTCAGAGATTCTGCATCTAGCAACTTTTGCTTTCAACGGGTTCAAATCCAGTGATCAACGAATTCAGCAAGTTTGCATCTGGTAACTTTATCTCTGAACATTTCCAAATCCAGTGACTGACAGATTCAGCGAGTTTGCATCTTGCAACATTTGCTTCCAATATGTTCAAATCCAATCGATGACAGATTCAGCAAGTTTGCATCCAGCGACTTCATCTTTCAACGGCTTCAAATCGAGTGATTGATGGATATAGCAAGTCTGCATCAATCAACTTTTGCTTTCAACGTTTCCAAATCCAGTGATTGACAGATTCAGTGAGTCTGCATCTAGCAACTTCTACTTTCAACGGGTTCAAATCCAGTGATTGACGGATGCAGCAAGTCTGCATCCAGCAACTTTTGCTATCAACGGGTTCAAATCCAGTGACTCACACATTAAGCAAGTCTGCATCCAGCAACTTTTGCTTTCAACGGGTTCAAATCCAGTGACTCACACATTAAGCAAGACTGCATCCATCAACTTTTGCCTTCAACGTTCCCAAATCCAGTGATTGATTGATGCAGCGAGTCTGCATCCAGCAACTTTTGCTTTCAATGGGTTCAAATCCAGTGACTCACACATTAAGCAAGTCTGCATCCAGCAACTTTTGCTTTCAGCGTGTTCTAATCCAGTGACTGACACATTCAGCGAGTCTGCATCCGGCAAATTTTTTCTTTCAACGTGTTCAAATCCAGTGACTGACACATTCAGCTAGTGTGCATCCAGCAACTTTTGTTTTGAACTGGTTCAAATCCAGTGACTGACACATCCAGCGAGTCTGCATTCAGCAACTTTTGCTTTCAACTGGTTCAAATCCAGTGACTGACTCTTTCAGTGAGTCTGCATCCAGCAACTTTTGCTTTCAACTGGTTCAAATCCAATGCCTGACAAATTCAGCGAGTCAGCATCCAGCAACTTTTTCTTTCAACTGGTTCAAATCCAGTGACTGACACATTCAGAGATTCTGCTTCTAGCAACTTTTGCTTCCAACTGGTTCAAATCCAGTGACTGACACATCCAGCGAGTCTGCATTCAGCAACTTTTGCTTTCAACTGGTTCAAATCCAGTGACTGACACATCCAGCGAGTCTGCATTCAGCAACTTTTGCTTTCAACTGGTTCAAATCCAGTGACTGACACATCCTGCGAGTCCGCATTCAGCAACTTTTTCTTTCAACTGGTTCAAATCCAGTGACTGACACATTCAGCGAGTCTGCATCCAGCAACTTTTGCTTTCAACTGGTTCAAATCCAGTGACTAACACATCCAGCGAGTCTGCATCCAGCAACTTCTGCTTTCAACTGGTTCAAATCCAGTGACTGACACATCCAGCGAGTCTGCATCCAGCAAATTTTGCTTTCAACTGGTTCAAATCCAGTGACTGACGCATTCAGCGAGTCTGAATCCAGCAACTTTTGCTTTCAACTGGTTCAAATCCAGTGACTGACACATCCAGCGAGTCTGCATTCAGCAACTTTTTCTTTCAACTGGTTCAAATCCAGTGACTGACACATCCAGCGAGTCTGCATTCAGCAACTTTTGCTTTCAACTGGTTCAAATCCAGTGACTGACACATCCAGCGAGTCTGCATTCAGCAACTTTTTCTTTCAACGTGTTCAAATCCAGTGACTGACACATCCAGCGAGTCAGCATTCATCAACTTTCTCTTTCAACTGGTTCAAATCCAGTGACTGACACATCCAGCGAGTCCGCATTCAGCAACTTTTGCTTTCAACTGGTTCAAATCCAGTGACTGACACATCCAGCGAGTCTGCATCCAGCAACTTCTGCTTTCAACTGGTTCAAATCCAGTGATTGACACATCCAGCGAGTCTGCATCCAGCAACTTTTGCTTTCAACTGGTTCAAATCCAGTGACTGACACATTCAGCGAGTCTGCATCCAGCAACTTTTGCTTTCAACTCGTTCAAATCCAGTGACTGACACATCCAGCGAGTCCGCAATCAGCAACTTTTGCTTTCAACTGGTTCAAATCCAGTGACTGACACATTCAGCGAGTCTGCATCCAGCAACTTTTGCTTTCAACTGGTTCAAATCCAGTGACTGACGGATTCAGCAATTTGCATCTAGCGACTTCATCCCTCATCGTTTTCAAATCTAGTGACTGATCGATTCAGCGGTTCTGCATCTACCAACTTTTGCTCTCAACTGGTTGAAAGCCAGTGATTCGCAGATTCAGTGAGTTTGCATCCAGCAACTTTTGCATCCAACGGGTTCAAATCAAGTGACTGACACATTCAACGAGTCAGCATCCAGCATCTTCCACTTTCCACGAGTTGAAATCCAGGCATTGACTGATTCAGCAAGTTTGCATCTCGCTACATTTTATTTAAACGTTTCCAAATCCAGCGACTGACAGATTCAGCGAGTTTGCATCCATCAACTTTTGCTTTCAACGTGTTCAAATCAAGTGATTGACCGATTCAGCATTTTTGCATCCAGCAACTTCATCTTTCAACGGGTTATAATAGAGTGATTGATGGATTTAGCGAGTCTGCATCCATCAACTTTTGCTTTCAACGTTCCAAAATCCAGTGACTGACACCTTCAGAGATTCTGCATCTAGCAACTTTTGCTTTCAACGGGTTCAAATCCATTGATCAACGAATTCAGCAAGTTTGCATCTGGTAACTTTATCTCTGAACATTTCCAAATCCAGCGACTGACAGATTCAGCGAGTTTGCATCCATCAACTTTTGCTTTCAACGTGTTCAAATCAAGTGATTGACCGATTCAGCATTTTTGCATCCAGCAACTTCATCTTTCAACGGGTTATAATAGAGTGATTGATGGATTTAGCGAGTCTGCATCCATCAACTTTTGCTTTCAACGTTCCAAAATCCAGTGACTGACACCTTCAGAGATTCTGCATCTAGCAACTTTTGCTTTCAACGGGTTCAAATCCAGTGATCAACGAATTCAGCAAGTTTGCATCTGGTAACTTTATCTCTGAACATTTCCAAATCCAGTGACTGACAGATTCAGCGAGTTTGCATCTTGCAACATTTGCTTCCAATATGTTCAAATCCAATCGATGACAGATTCAGCAAGTTTGCATCCAGCGACTTCATCTTTCAACGGCTTCAAATCAAGTGATTGATGGATATAGCAAGTCTGCATCAATCAACTTTTGCTTTCAACGTTTCCAAATCCAGTGATTGACAGATTCAGTGAGTCTGCATCTAGCAACTTCTACTTTCAACGGGTTCAAATCCAGTGATTGACGGATGCAGCAAGTCTGCATCCAGCAACTTTTGCTTTCAACGGGTTCAAATCCAGTGACTCACACATTAAGCAAGTCTGCATCCAGCAACTTTTGCTTTCAACGGGTTCAAATCCAGTGACTCACACATTAAGCAAGACTGCATCCATCAACTTTTGCCTTCAACGTTCCCAAATCCAGTGATTGATTGATGCAGCGAGTCTGCATCCAGCAACTTTTGCTTTCAATGGGTTCAAATCCAGTGACTCACACATTAAGCAAGTCTGCATCCAGCAACTTTTGCTTTCAGCGTGTTCCAATCCAGTGACTGACACATTCAGCAAGTCTGCATCCGGCAAATTTTTTCTTTCAACATGTTCAAATCCAGTGACTGACACATTCAGCTAGTGTGCATCCAGCAACTTTTGTTTTGAACTGGTTCAAATCCAGTGACTGACACATCCAGCAAGTCTGCATTCAGCAACTTTTGCTTTCAACTGGTTCAAATCCAGTGACTGACTCTTTCAGTGAGTCTGCATCCAGCAACTTTTGCTTTCAACTGGTTCAAATCCAGTGCCTGACACATCCAGCAAGTCCGCATTCAGCAACTTTTTCTTTCAACTGGTTCAAATCCAGTGACTGACACATCCTGCGAGTCCGCATTCAGCAACTTTTTCTTTCAACTGGTTCAAATCAAGTGACTGACACATTCAGCGAGTCTGCATCCAGCAATTTTTGCTTTCAACTGGTTCAAATCCAGTGACTGACACATCCAGCGAGTCAGCATTCAGCAACTTTTGCTTTCAACTGGTTCAAATCCAGTGACTGACACATCCAGCGAGTCCGCATTCAGCAACTTTTGCTTTCAACTGGTTCAAATCCAGTGACTGACACATCCAGCGAGTCTGCATCCAGCAACTTTTGCTTTCAACTGGTTCAAATCCAGTGACTGACACATTCAGAGATTCTGCATCTAGCAACTTTTGCTTCCAACTGGTTCAAATCCAGTGACTGACACATCCAGCGAGTCTGCATTCAGCAACTTTTGCTTTCAACTGGTTCAAATCCAGTGACTGACTCTTTCAGTGAGTCTGCATCCAGCAACTTCTGCTTTCAACTGGTTCAAATCCAGTGACTGACACATCCAGCGAGTCTGCATCCAGCAACTTTTGCTTTCAACTGGTTCAAATCCAGTGACTGACACATTCAGAGATTCTGCATCTAGCAACTTTTGCTTCCAACTGGTTCAAATCCAGTGACTGACACATCCAGCGAGTCTGCATTCAGCAACTTTTGCTTTCAACTGGTTCAAATCCAGTGACTGACTCTTTCAGTGAATCTGCATCCAGCAACTTCTGCTTTCAACTGGTTCAAATCCAGTGACTGACACATCCAGCGAGTCTGCATCCAGCAACTTTTGCTTTCAACTGGTTCAAATCCAGTGACTGACACATTCAGAGATTCTGCATCTAGCAACTTTTGCTTCCAACTGGTTCAAATCCAGTGACTGACACATCCAGCGAGTCTGCATTCAGCAACTTTTGCTTTCAACTGGTTCAAATCCAGTGACTGACTCTTTCAGTGAGTCTGCATCCAGCAACTTCTGCTTTCAACTGGTTCAAATCCAGTGACTGACACATCCAGCGAGTCCGCATCCAGCAACTTTTGCTTTCAACTGGTTCAAATCCAGTGACTGACACATTCAGAGATTCTGCATCTAGCAACTTTTGCTTCCAACTGGTTCAAATCCAGTGACTGACACATCCAGCGAGTCTGCATTCAGCAACTTTTGCTTTCAACTGGTTCAAATCCAGTGACTGACTCTTTCAGTGAATCTGCATCCAGCAACTTCTGCTTTCAACTGGTTCAAATCCAGTGACTGACACATCCAGCGAGTCTGCATCCAGCAACTTTTGCTTTCAACTGGTTCAAATCCAGTGACTGACACATTCAGAGATTCTGCATCTAGCAACTTTTGCTTCCAACTGGTTCAAATCCAGTGACTGACACATCCAGCGAGTCTGCATTCAGCAACTTTTGCTTTCAACTGGTTCAAATCCAGTGACTGACTCTTTCAGTGAGTCTGCATCCAGCAACTTCTGCTTTCAACTGGTTCAAATCCAGTGACTGACACATCCAGCGAGTCCGCATCCAGCAACTTTTGCTTTCAACTGGTTCAAATCCAGTGACTGACACATTCAGAGATTCTGCATCTAGCAACTTTTGCTTCCAACTGGTTCAAATCCAGTGACTGACACATCCAGCGAGTCTGCATTCAGCAACTTTAGCTTTCAACTGGTTCAAATCCAGTGACTGACACATCCAGCGAGTCAGCATTCAGCAACTTTTGCTTTCAACTGGTTCAAATCCAGTGACTGACACATCCAGGGAGTCCGCATTCAGCAACTTTTGCTTTCAACTGGTTCAAATCCAGTGACTGACACATCCAGCGAGTCTGCATCCAGCACCTTTTGCTTTCAACTGGTTCAAATCCAGTGACTGACACATCCAGCGAGTCAGCATCCAGCAACTTTTGCTTTCAACTGGTTCAAATCCAGTGACTGACACATTCAGAGATTCTGCATCTAGCAACTTTTGCTTCCAACTGGTTCAAATCCAGTGACTGACACATCCAGCGAGTCTGCATTCAGCAACTTTTGCTTTCAACTGGTTCAAATCCAGTGACTGACTCTTTCAGTGAGTCTGCATCCAGCAACTTCTGCTTTCAACTGGTTCAAATCCAGTGACTGACACATCCAGCGAGTCAGCATTCAGCAACTTTTGCTTTCAACTGGTTCAAATCCAGTGACTGACACATCCAGCGAGTCAGCATTCAGCAACTTTTGCTTTCAACTGGTTCAAATCCAGTGACTGACACATCCAGCGAGTCAGCATTCAGCAACTTTTGCTTTCAACTGGTTCAAATCCAGTGACTGACACATCCAGCGAGTCTGCATCCAGCAACTTTTGCTTTCAACTGGTTCAAATCCAGTGACTGACACATTCAGCGAGTCAGCATCCAGCAACTTTTGCTTTCAACTGGTTCAAATCCAGTGACTGACACATCCAGCGAGTCTGCATTCAGCAACTTTTGCTTTCAACTGGTTCAAATCCAGTGACTGACTCTTTCAGTGAGTCTGCATCCAGCAACTTCTGCTTTCAACTGGTTCAAATCCAGTGACTGACACATCCAGCGAGTCAGCATTCAGCAACTTTTTCTTTCAACGTGTTCAAATCCAGTGACTGACACATCCAGCGAGTCTGCATCCAGCAACTTTTGCTTTCAACTGGTTCAAATCCAGTGACTGACACATTCAGCGAGTCAGCATCCAGCAACTTTTGCTTTCAACTGGTTCAAATCCAGTGACTGACACATCCAGCGAGTCTGCAACCAGCAACTTTTGCTTTCAACTGGTTCAAATCCAGTGACTGACACATCCAGCGAGTCTGCATTCAGCAACTTTTGCTTTCAACTGGTTCAAATCCAGTGACTGACTCTTTCAGGGAGTCTGCATCCAGCAACTTCTGCTTTCAACTGGTTCAAATCCAGTGACTGACACATCCAGCGAGTCAGCATTCAGCAACTTTTGCTTTCAACTGGTTCAAATCCAGTGACTGACACATCCAGCGAGTCAGCATTCAGCAACTTTTGCTTTCAACTGGTTCAAATCCAGTGACTGACACATCCAGCGAGTCAGCATTCAGCAACTTTTGCTTTCAACTGGTTCAAATCCAGTGACTGACACATCCAGCGTGTCTGCATCCAGCAACTTTTGCTTTCAACTGGTTCAAATCCAGTGACTGACACATTCAGCGAGTCAGCATCCAGCAACTTTTGCTTTCAACTGGTTCAAATCCAGTGACTGACACATCCAGCGAGTCTGCATTCAGCAACTTTTTCTTTCAACTGGTTCAAATCCAGTGACTGACTCTTTCAGTGAGTCTGCATCCAGCAACTTCTGCTTTCAACTGGTTCAAATCCAGTGACTGACACATCCAGCGAGTCAGCATTCAGCAACTTTTGCTTTCAACTGGTTCAAATCCAGTGACTGACACATCCAGCGAGTCAGCATTCAGCAACTTTTGCTTTCAACTGGTTCAAATCCAGTGACTGACACATCCAGCGAGTCAGCATTCAGCAACTTTTTCTTTCAACTGGTTCAAATCCAGTGACTGACACATTCAGCGAGTCTGCATCCAGCAACTTTTGCTTTCAACTGGTTCAAATCCAGTGACTGACACATCCAGCGAGTCTGCATTCAGCCACTTTTTGCTTTTAACTGGTTCAAATCCAGTGACTGACACATTCAGCGAGTCAGCATCCAGCAACTTTTGCTTTCAACTGGTTCAAATCCAGTGACTGACACATCCAGCGAGTCAGCATTCGGCAACTTTTGCTTTCAACTGGTTCAAATCCAGTGACTGACACATCCAGCAAGTCAGCATTCAGCAACTTTTTCTTTCAACTGGTTCAAATCCAGTGACTGACACATCCAGCGAGTCTGCATCCAGCAACTTTTGCTTTCAACTGGTTCAAATCCAGTGACTGACACAACCAGCGAGTCAGCATTCAGCAACTTTTTCTTTCAACGTGTTCAAATCCAGTGACTGACACATCCAGCGAGTCAGCATTCAGCAACTTTTGCTTTCAACTGGTTCAAATCCAGTGACTGACACATCCAGCGAGTCAGCATTCAGCAACTTTTTCTTTCAACTGGTTCAAATCCAGTGATTGACACATTCAGCGAGTCTGCATCCAGCAACTTTTGCTTTCAACTGGTTCAAATCCAGTGACTGACACAACCAGCGAGTCTGCATCCAGCAACTTTTGCTTTCAACTCGTTCAAATCCAGTGACTGACACATCCAGCGAGTCAGCATTCAGCAACTTTTGCTTTCAACTGGTTCAAATCCAGTGATTGACAGATTCAGTGAGTCTGCATCTAGCAACTTCTACTTTCAACGGGTTCAAATCCAGTGATTGACGGATGCAGCAAGTCTGCATCCAGCAACTTTTTCTTTCAACTGGTTCAAATCCAGTGACTGACACCTTCAGCGAGTCTGCATCCAGCAACTTTTGCTTTCAACTGGTTCAAATCCAGTGACTGACACATCCAGCGAGTCTGCATCCAGCAACTTTTGCTTTCAACTGGTTCAAATCCAGTGACTGACACATCCAGCGAGTCCACATTCAGCAACTTTTGCTTTGAACTGGTTCAAATCCAGTGACTGACACATTCAGCGAGTCCGCATTCAGCAACTTTTTCTTTCAACTGGTTCAAATCCAGTGACTGACACATTCAGCGAGTCTGCATCCAGCAACTTTTGCTTTCAACTGGTTCAAATCCAGTGACTGATGGATTCAGCAATTTGCATCTAGCGACTTCATCTCTCATCGTTTTCAAATCTAGTGACTGATCGATTCAGCGGGTCTGCATCTACCAACTTTTGCTCTCAACTGGTTGAAAGCCAGTGATTCGCAGATTCAGTGAGTTTGCATCAAGCAACTTTTTTTCCAACGGGTTCAAATCCAATGATTGACAGATGCAGCAAGTTTGCATCTAGCGATTTTATCTTTCAATGGCTTCAAATTGAGTGATTGATCGAATTAGCTAGTCTTCATCCATTAACTTTTGCTTTCAACGTTTCCAAATCCAGTGACTGACACATTTAGCGAGTCTGCATCCAGCAACTCATGATTTCATCGGGTTCAAATCCAGTGATTGACATATTCAGCAAGTTTGCATCTGCAACTTTTTATTTCAACGTTTCTAAATCCAGTGACTGACAGATTTAGCGAGTTTGCATGTAGCAACTGTATCTTTCAATGTTTTGAAATCCAGTGACTGACACAGTCAGCGAGTCTGCATTCAGGGTTCAAATCCTGATATTGACAGATTCAGTGAGTTTGCATCCAGCAACTTTTGCCTTCAATGTTTCCAAATCCACTGACTGACACATTCAGCGTGTTGGCATCCATCAACTTTTGCTTTCAACGGTTTCAAATCCAGTGATTGTAGGAATCAGCGAGTTTGCATCCAGCAACTTTTGTTTTCAACGTTTTCAAATCCACTGACTGACAGATTCAGCGAGTTTGCCTAGAGTAACTTTTGCTTTCAACGGGTTCAAATCCAGTGATTGACAGATTCAGTGAGTTTGCATCCAGCAACCCTAGTTTTCAATGGGTTCATATCAAGTGAATAATACATTCAGTGATTATGCATTTGGCAATATCAGCTTCTTGTCATGCCCACATTCAGCAATTTTTATTTTCAGTGAGTCCACATTTTGCAAGTCTGCCTTTCAGTGAGTTCAAATTCAGTGACTCATACATTCAATGAGTCTGCATTTAGCAAGTTCTACTTTCAGCAAGTTAGCATTTAGCAACTCAAGCTTTCTGCATGCCCACATTCAGCGACTTCTACTTTTGTTAAGTCTGCATCTGACAACTTTCAACGAATTCAAATTCAGTGGCTCACACATTCAGTGAGTTGCATCTAGCAACGTTGGCTTTCAGTGAGTCCACATCAAGCGACTCTCACTTTCAGAGTGTCGTCTTCGGTATATTTCGTTTCCAGCAAGACAGCATTAAGGATCTTTGAATCTGTGTGAGTCCATATCAAGCGACTTTCATTCTGAGCAAGTCTGCATTCAGTGACTTCCAATTTTAGTGACACCACTTCCACTCTCAGCAAATTTGTATACAGGGCTCTCACTCTTAGCGAGTTTGCATTGAGCAACTTCCACTTTCAGTCAGTCTGAATACAGCAACGTCTGCTTTTAGTGAACGTGTATCCAGTGACCTTTATTTCCAGTGAGTTTACATTCATTCTTTAAGTTTTACATATATATATATATATATATATATATATATATATATATATATATATATATATATATATATATATAATTCATAAATATCATGTCGGGTTGTCGGATGACGTAGAATCAATATTGTATACAATTTTCAGCACAATATTATTACAGTATCTCAACGGGAATTTTGAAAATCAGATTGCTCCGAAAATCGAACAACTTTCAGTGGATGCCATCTTCACACAAAAGCTCGCACTAGGGGCTCAAAATAACCCAACGGGATGCACTCTCTACCAAGTTCTGTGAGGCCTTGTAGAGCGCAGCAGTAGCAGCTATTTTCGAGTGGACCCCAGGTTAACGTACATCACCCAATTGTGTCACAATGCTCTCACTAGTCAGACGTGCCTTGGCTGCTCATTGATATTTCAATTATCCATTTATTATGGAATTTTGTGACTTTGAAAATGTTCAAACGAACTGCTTGATCCTCTATACTTAGCAGTGAGGAGCTGAAAAAGAATCTGCCGTACTGGAATCTAAAAAGAAAGAGATAGTATACCAATAATAATCTCGATGGATTCGTATCTTGTCAACAGGATGGTCATAAAAACTTGAAAAATGAAGTCCTGGTCTCGACCAGACTCGAAACTTGCAAGGATCACTAAGTTGATGCGTGCAATGGAAACATGGGCTTCACCACCGTCGTATATGCTTTAATGTGAGTTCTTTTTTGAAAAAATGGACGTATTACCTTTTTTTTTTTTACTTGTAATATATTTGAATCATACAGAACAAATCAAATTGGTCTGAAATTTTAGTAAGACAGATATGTATTTCCTACAAGGGCCAGTTTTCGAGCTCAGCTGGAAACGATGATTTCAAATTGTGGTTTTTGTGGGTAGGTAGACTCTCTCCACTTGAACGACTGGCATAACATAATCTCCAGAGTTGCTGTTCTCTACATTCGATCTCACGTCGTACTAAGCAAGTAAATATCCAAAAGTTAATGGCATAACTGCATGGAAAAAGAAGGTCTCCTTTGGTCTCGAGAGAAATTGGAACGATACTGAAGAAACATCTCCGGGGTGCAAAACTAGGCAAAGTATATTTGCAGATCCTGGGTGGTCCAGACAACGGAATTCCTCTCTCAGTCTCGTAGATGCAGTTCAAAAGGTAGCGGATGGGGGGGGGGCGATACGTTTGACACCATTTTTGTCACAGAGGCCGTCAATATGAAGTCCAAGTTAGCATACAACTTCTTTGGAAAGGGCTATACGACTTGGTTTGGAATTGGTTTTCCTATCTTTGACTGGTTGCCGTCTACTCTGCTATTTCCTGATAGCTGAGGGAGGAGATATTGAGTCATTCCTTTCCAAATGACATTTGTACGAAATGATAACAAACTGTCTCTATGTTTAAACGCGTTGATCGATCCCTTTATCCATACTGTCAACTATTAGGCCACCTGCACATTCAGGTCTACATGAATGGTTGTGAAAAAAGGATAAAGACACTCCTGATTGCTGCAGGATCGAATTTCATACCTATTTCCATTCCAACCGAAGATGACAACAGCAATTTTCGTATTGTATGTATAATGAATGAATTCGTAGGCAGATTGTCAGTTAAGTCCAGTTGGTAGGAGCGCCGCCTACCAATCACTTTTTTGTGGTTTCAAATCACATATAGGATCATTTCATACATAGATTTGGTTTAACATGATAAGATAGAAAAACAGCGGTGAGTTTATTCCCCACAATTAAGTGAGGGTTGTTCTTGTTGTTACAGGGGGGGATATAGTCAACTTCAACTTTGATTGGAGTTTGACAAAAGTTTGAAACTCAAGACGGGTTATTAAAAACCAGAAGCGAGCGAGAAAAAAGAAGCCTCGAGACTCGAAAAGCTGTTAAGAAAGTATGATCGAATCGGATGAAGTTTGTGTCAAAATAGAAATGATGTGATATGTTTCTTGAAGAAGAACAAGCAAGATAAACAAGACAGGGTCTCAGCAAATAATGAAAGAAAGAGAAAAAGAAGACAAGGGCGTTGTGTCAGCAGACATTTTTTTTTGCTTTGGAGAAACGCACTTCCTGTCATGCCCAAAGAGAGGCGCTGACAAAATGGCAGACGTCTACTATAAAAACGGGATGAAAACTCGCCAGTTTATAGTTGTCATCCCGCTGTCAGTACTGGGTATTTTATCTTTTTTTCTTCATTTGTATGTGTTCTTGTTCGCTCTCAATTTAACATTTAGTTTCATGGTTTTGTAGTTGTTCTTTCTTTCACCTGCTAAACTTACACCTCTTTTTAGTTATATTTTTACCTTTTTATCTTTTAGTCTATATTTTTGTTTTTTTCTTCGTGTCTTTTCTTTTTTATTTCTTTCTTTCTGTTTTCTTTCTTTTAAAATTACTTTTTTTATTCTTCCAATTTCATTTGTTTTAATTTTGTTTTTTATCATGTTTCAATTTCTTACAATTCGATATAATATCTTAGTTTTATGATTTTAATTTAATTTATTTTTCTTTCCTGTCAAATATTTTCATTTTCTTTGTCTTTCATTTTTCTTTTGATTGTTTTCCTTTACATTGCTTTCTAACTTCATTTTTTTTCTCATTCTCTTTGTTTTTCTTTACGTTTTCCTTTCTTTTCTTCTTTAAATAAATATGTTGTCACTCAAAACAGCATTTTACACTTGTGCCTTTCATCCTGCTCACGCTTTTGCATGCATAAAGATTTTCCACAATGAAAAGGTGATTCTTTCGATTCACTACATTCCAAGTTCCCAGAAAAACTTTATACGAAAGAGAAGAATACCTCCTTCTGTCTCGGGCAAAAGAGCATGGAGATCTTTGGTTACCAAGTCGACAGAATACCTCCTCTTGACCTCGCTGATGCGGTCCAAATGAAATTGTGTTCGTTATTACAATGTTACTGAAAGAAGACAGCAAAGTTTGCATGCCGCCTCTGCGAAGGGGGCTCTTCTCCCTGCTTTTTAAATCAGACCTCTTCCACTGTTCGCCTCCCCAGGGTTAGAGAACCCAGTCTGTCTATTTACCCATAACTGGGGAGCGAAGAAATGGATTTGTGCCCTTCCCAATGGCATCAGTACGAAGTGAACATGGATAGCAAAATATATTCCTTAACTTAAATAAACACTAAAACATTGAAAATCTTTGCATTACTTTGAAATTCAGAATTATCACCTCACTTTACTCTTCTGTCATGATGCATTGTAAAAAATCATGTTTTTGAACCTTTTGTCTAATTGAATATCTCGTCAAGAAACCATTCTGAGCTATTGTAAAATATCTCTTTTGAACTTTTTTATTATTGTATATACTGGGGCAGTGACTGGTCAAAGTCACTTGTTCGGAACGGGAATGGACTCTATGGTCTGCAAAGCAGCCTGCCATAATCCTCCAGTAAAATGATTTTCCGTTCGTCGGACAAAAGTGCAGCTGAGAAGTATTTCGATTGCTTCAGTGTTGCTGTCAATTTCATTTTTTTTTTGATAATTCTAAAGAGCGGCAGTCAGAGGAGATTTTATTGAAACGTTCTGTCTTTCTGCTTCATCTTCATATTTTTTGACACTGTTACTTCATTTTTACTTTCTTTTTCCCCATTTATTTGATTCAACAATCCCCTTTTGTTCCCTCTCTTACATACTGCTCATCATTATATATTTCTTTCGTCCGCTTCTTTTTTTTTTGTTCCTTTGTTTGTTTGTTTGTTTGTTTCTTTGTTTCTTTGTTTGTTTTTATTTTGTGGGGTTTTATCCAGGGGTCTTCTTCTTCTTCTTCTTCTTCTTCTTCTTCTTCTAACTTTCCGCTCTCTTAACTGCTTCTTGAATTCACTCTTTTCCCTTTTTCTGTTCAACAAAAAAAAACAAACTTGTTCACTTTCTTCTTCGTTCAACTTCTTCCACCTTCCCCTACACATCGACACTTTTTTCATCAGATACCTACCAATACCAGCTACCCCACCCCGCCCTCAACTCCACCCTCCGTTCATTTTCTCTTAAAGTTTTTTTTTCTTTCCCCCGCTCAAGGCAAGGTCAAAACGAGTGACAAATAACAGCGTCCCGATCGATACAACCAGACGCGAAGAAATTCTACCAACAAAGTTTCACACGAACAGGAAATCTCACGCTCACACTTAAACTGTTGACAGCAACACCCAAAATACAGACGGACTTATACAAATGAAGTAACGAACACATAAATAATCCCTTATAAATATGTAAAAAATTCCGCCTTAGACGAATCGAAGAACTCAAAGTCAGGTCTCTGTATTCATGGAGATGATGTGTCATCACTTACGTATACTTTCGGTGTGTACCCTAACTATATACAAGAGCAATACAATCAACAGAACACTATATATATATATATATATATATATATATATATATATATATTAGCACTCTTCAGCAACCGACCCATTCGCTTTTGCTCATAGGTACTAAATGTTCACATTCATCGGATATATGCCACTGTAAATATCATTTGAATTATTGTAGAATATTAAGCACTGTGATTAAATATCATCAACGCAAAAATCAGTTTTCTTATTTATTTATTCATTTGCTCATTTCTATATATATGATTATGAATTGCGTTATATTATATAGGAACTCTTTTTTAAAATGATCTCCGTCATTACACGATTAATGTATCACTCGCCCAAGACAACGTAAAAATACAGTATGTGTAGAATGACTGGTGATATAAAATATAACACAATTTATAATCATTCTGTTGGATCACATATATCCACTTCTTTATATATATAGATTGAGGATGACATCAACTAAGAATACGAAAGATGTTTAATAAAAATTTTCCTTTAGAATAATTATTTAACAATCCTCAATTATGCCATGTCTATTCAATTATTTTGGCCCAAGGGTAACAAAATTCTGTAAAGTACGAATTATAGCTCCCCTATTTAAATTTCCCATTATTGATGTAGAGTTCAAAATTCTTGAAAAGATGACAAACTGTAGTAGTCAGGTGACTATAAGGACGCTGCAAGACTTCATATCCTTTATTCCTTAAGCGTAAACACAGTCAGACGGAAAATGCTGGGTGTGGACTGTCAAGGAGCATTTCATTCAGTTCATATTGGACCCATTTTCCCAATATTTTAACATTTCCTTTTTGCCTTGAGATGATATGATATGGTTGTTGCCCGAAAATCTCTGGATGGTTATCGAACTATAATTTGTTGTGTTTTTAGCCAATATTGTCGATAATACTCAATCATTAAGAATAGGTTTGTCCTGCCCACGCAGTTTATTATTGGTATCTCTGTTTCCAGACCTAAACCTGAAGAGTTTGCACCGTTCTATTGTTCCCTTCGAATGTTTTGTCAGCGTTATCAGCAGCTACCGCAGCATCATTCCCTGATTTGAAATTCAACTTAACAATAAGCCTGAACTTTGAATTGACGCTATTGATGTTGAGGACACAGAAACATCTAATAATAACGAATTAAGGGAGACCAGGATTAGTTGGTACATCTTACTCTGACGACTGTACTTTCCTGTCAAAATGATCAATTCGAACGCAAATATAACAAGATGTTACTACGGAATAAGACTTCCTTTGAATGGATAATTTTCATCTTAAACGTTTGCCAAGTTCATTATTCCTCCATTTTAAGGTTTAGAAAAAAATGTGCCATCTTACTCCACTAGTGGGTATAGTTGATATAATCTCAACGGGCAAATTGTTTCCCTGATATACAAATGTGATTAACATAGTGTTACAGTTGAAAAAATATAAAATTTAAATCTGGATGAAGAATGTGTTTGAGTGAAAAAGTAGGATTTTAAAAATATAATGCCCCTCTGGTAGGACCTCAATGATGCATTGTGATGAGATGGAAGATGGAAAAATTACCAATAAGAAAAGAATGACGACACGAATGAATTGTTTGGAGTTTCTTTCGTTATTTTGCTGGACTTTAGTTTTTCCTCTGCCTCAATTATATAGAATTACAGAAAACAAAGTAACCTTACTTACAATTTAGCAAGCAGAAAAACTTTTGACAGAAGCTGCTTGAAACGTAGTATATATAATGTTTATTATCACTTCTCGTAAACGTAGACTGTTATCATCGACCTCACAATACAGCATGAACTATGCACTCGTTTTACAAAGCGAAAAAATCACTCATTAGGGTGAGAAAATGTTTTTCATGCAAACTTTTCGTGCTTTCAACTCATACGACTCAAATGAAAAGGGCTAAATTGTTTAGCTCAAAATGAGGCTTACAGTGTCGCCATCAAGAGGTAGGAACAAAAATTAAAACGAGTGATTCAACCAGACCCACCGCCAACTCGCCATGGTCTCCCCAATATCTCTTTAAATGAATCTCAAAAAAGATCTTTCGCTTTTAGCATTATTCTGTATTATGTAAAAAAAAAAACAAAAAAAAAAACGATATTTTATATGTAGATTGATGCAAAACTTATTGATGCAGTATTAGGGAAATAATGGAACTATTTTTGAAGTATACACTTTTCTCTATTACTTTTGAGATCGGTCAATTGAACAATGTCGTTCCCAGGATTGAGAAAAGAATCACGTTCAGAATATACGTTGAACATGAACTTGCAGTAGAGTCATTTTTTTTTTTTTTTGCTAGAAAGATGGTCACTGGCGGTAAAAAAAATAGTTCTATTGTGAGAATCCAAATAAAAAAAGATGGTTTCAATTAAGCGTTCTTCATTTTTTAAATCTTTTTTGAAAGTTCAGTAATAACATTTTTCTTCTATTTCGACAAGTCATGAAGGTTCCGATTTCAACTTCAATTGTACTCTAGTTAAAACGTGGTAATATACGTATTTTCAGTGTGCGAACTTTTCGAAATAATTGCCTCTAGCTACCATTGCGTGACAATTTTCAAACTACGACACTCCTTCACACGAGGACAGCTTCCTTTACCTCCTTTGTTGAGCTTAGAGTAAAGTCATTTTTTGACAAGAAAGATGGCCACTGGCGATGAAGGATGGTTCTATTATAAGAATAAAGCATATAAGAATATACAGTGAGAAAAATTTCGTGATTAGATCCAAGAGAGTTTTCACCACCTCAACCAGAACGGAATCGAAAATATAAAATATTTTTTTTTCCTTCGTGCCTTATAGGATTCAAAAGGAATTCTTCATTACAATTTGCTGCAACTAGGATGAATTATTACTATACATTACGATAGTGAGCAACTGGCTCATTTGAATGATATACTAGAAAAAAATCTTTCTAGGCAAGGGAAACGACTGAATTTCTTCCTTTTCGTTGCGCATAACAATGGCTATCTATCTCTGTCGGTCAATTTGGATCTCTCTCTCTATATATATATATGTATGTATGTATGTATGTGTGTGTGTGTGTGTATTTTCTTACTAGATAGCTATCTCAATCTGTTCATATCTATCCCAGTTTGTTTGCATCTATCTATCTCTTCTATTCCGCTCTCGGCCATCTATCTCTTCAATTCTGCTTTCGGCCATCTATCTATCGCTTCATATTGTACCAAACTTTCTCCATCAGTTCATATCTATTGATCACAGTTCTGACAGTTCCTGACTATCGATCTCAGCCTGTTCATGACAGTCTATCAAACAATCAGTGAATCAATACTTTTAAAATGACACGTAGACGCAAAGATGAATCGATGAGCATATGAAGATATGTCTAGACATTGATGGGTACAGTAAAGTGCCTAGATATACATATTTATATAATATATAAATAAAATATTAAATTCCTGATATGGAAACACCGTATCCCTCAAAAATGGCCCACCCGATCAACCGGCCAAGTAAGCGACGGATCCTTCTTTCTTTGCTCGTTTGTAAGTGCATCTCTGGACACTCTGGGTCAGATTGTTAGGGCTACAACCTTGAAATTTTGAATTTGAACACCATTAGGCACTATCTGGAAGCTCTTTTTTTGATTCTCCAAAAAATGTTTTGGGGATCTCTATGGTCATTTTTGACGAACAATGTCCAGATCTTATGCTGGTATTATTTTTGGATGATTTTAGATAAAAATCATTTTTTTAGATAATTTTTTTGGCTATTAGTTCTGGTACTCGCGGGGGCTACGATAGTTCATTATTGTGAGGATGACTATCACACGTATGACATGTACTTCGCTTTTACAGAAATTTCCTTATCACTTTTGTTTATCTATCTGAGAACCAACATAAAATCTCACAGGAAGACGTAGAATAACTCAAAGAGAGGAAAAAAGATCAACATGGGTCGGTGACGGTTTTAGAGTGAACGATATTGTACAAATAATCAAGCAACAAAAGTGGAGATGGACTAAACACTCAGCAAGAAGAAAAGACAGCAAATGGAGCAATAAGCTAACCAATCGATGTCAATGGGAATGAAATAGTTATAGCTGACAGATGCAAGTGTTTAACGCAATCACTGCCATCATTGAAGGAGATAGGAAGATAGGCCTTTGTCCGGCAAAAGGGTTACCATTGCTGATGATAATCATGACATATATATATATATATATGATTGTGTCATCTGTAGACAGTTCTTTCGTTGTATTACAACTCTTCAGAGTGGCTATAGACTCGATATCTCTTCCAGTTCCGCTAAGTGGGTTCGAAACCTCCATTCCAGACCCAGAGGCTATACCGCTGCCTTGCGTAGAACTGGACTGTCAGTAGGACCGAATTAGGCGATATATTTACATACAGATGATTCCCCATCTACCATAGTGCTAAATTGTGGAGTTTGAAGAGCCTTGCATAGTTGCTTATTGCAGAGGAGTGCCTGCCCTACCTAAGAATGCTCAGCCCTAGAGAAGAGAGTGTTAATTATAAATAATAATTGTGTCATCCTAACGCAGCTGTTTCGTCATATTACAATTCTTCAGTGTGGCTACGGACTCGATGTCCCTTCCAGTACCGCTATAGTCTAGAAAACTATACTGCTTAAAACGCTAAACACACACATACACACACACACATACACACACACACACACACACATACACACACACATATATATATATATAGAGAGAGAGAGAGAGAGACTGAGGGGGTAGACTGAGAGAGTTGGGAAAATTGTCGAATCCTACGGTTGAATATGTCGTTAAAGAATCGACTGGAATAATTTTTTTCTGTGTAATTAGTATTCTTAAAAATGATATCATGAGTTGGTTTGTATGTAGTCGTTAAATACGTTTTCTGAGGGTACTCTACGCAAGTAAGCCCAGTTTCAAAAAATAAATGATATGTAATGTAAGATAATATCAATGTACAATTCTCATAAAACATTATATAAAATGACAAACTTCATGCATGACATTAACTCTATGGTAAGAAAGGGAACAATGTTGGGGTGATATGTCAATTTAAATGTTTTGTTTTTTTAATCTTCGAAATGGTTACATGATAAACAACCGGTGAACCCAAAAGGAGACAACTTATGCATTGTACCATAATAACGAAGTATATTCGAAACAGGGAAAAAATACTAAAAAGTACTGTCTATCTCGAATAAATGGAATAAAGATATGTAAAAGCCACGAAGGAATCGATTATGTGATCAAAAATTATTCAACATATTGCAAAAATGTCAATTTGTTCCTCAGAACCTCAGGAAAAGCCACGCGGAGCTGTTGGGTTCCGCGGAACACAGCTTGAATACTGCTGATCTAGTCAAACGATGGCTACAACAATGTCTGAGTAGTGGTTTAAAAGCAGAAGATTTACCGACAACCATTTTGAGTTACCATCATCTCAAAGGCCGGCGCCACTTAGTCCAGTATTACAAAGACAACGATTGTTTCCAAGTGATTTTTGTGATGAAAACAAATTTGGGTTGGTCAGCGATTCTTCTGAAGGTTTTCTCAGAAGATCTGATGAAAGATTATAGCGTAAAGAAAAACATGTGTTTGGGGTTGGTTGTTATATTGTCATTTGGGCAACTTGGTACGCTGTAATTGGATGTGATCAAACTGTCACCAAGCCAAAGAATTAAGGAGTAGCATATGAAGTTAACAAACTGAGTCAACATTGATATTATTAACTGCACTGTCAACATTTTACGATTAGTTAGGCTGGTTGTATTGTTAAAATAAAAAAAATCGGAAATCTCGTTTTCTTGGTTAATATTCGACGAGTTGAATTTCGAAAACGGACAGAGAAATCCTCTAAATTAACCGATTTTCTCCAAAACAGCAGACGTCTTTTCAATATCGATTGGAAAGAGAGCTGAGCCAACGAAAATATCACATTTCAATTTTATACCATTTTTTGAACAACATTAATGTCAGCGCATGTCTCCTCATCACCATTATCATCATCAGCAGAAGCTTTTTAGCGTCAGTCGTTGGACATAGACCGTCCCCGAGATTTGCCACACCTCTCAATCATGGGCGTCGTGGAGCCTGTACTTTCTGAACTCATCTATTTCTCAGGCTTGCTTATATTTTGTCTGGCGCATTTTCGCAAATGATCACTGGGGATCCATATTGTGAGTTCAAATGTCCATCGGTTGTCTGAAATTCATGCATCATGACCAGCCCATTGCCATTTGAGTTTTCTAATCGATTCTATGTTAACCCTGACTCCTATTTTTTTTCTTTATTATACTGCACTGTTTAGCGATCTCTCATCGTTGATGTTGAGCATGATTGTCTCATGTGCACATAACATGTTCGTCGGTTTGAGGTTCAATCTTTTGGTTAGGTCCAATGTTTCAGCTCCATAGGTGACTATCAAGAGGATACATTGGTTGTAGACCCTCCTTTTCAAAACAAATGGGATTTTCATATTTTTGAGCTTGCTGTATCGGAAGCTTGCTATCCTGGAGTGATTCTTCGCTTGATTTCATCTTCTGTTGAGGGTTGCATAGCGATAGATGAAGTGGTCTACTTCTTTCAGGTCTGCTTTTTTCTACTTAGATTTTTGTACAGTTCATTAATTTTGTAGTAAGTTCAGTCCTCTCTTACGTCTTTGAGTCCAACTCAAACATTGGATCGTATAATTTTCATGTGAGCGTGTTCCTGTTTACGGTGTAAGTCGCCACAACTTACTAATGTGTGTCTCTGCGAGCATGGACCACCGCTGGTTGAAGATTGGGTTATTTGTCCCTCCCTGGATTAAGCCTTCTCAAAGTTGGAACCTTATAGTCAATGGAATATAATGGTGTTGCTCAATTGTTTTATGTAAGCCTAACTAACAAAAAGATGCAGCGGTCTACCGTTTTTCAGGTCTGCGTTTTTCATTTGGATTTTTGTTTCAGAAAAAGCAAGAACTAGATGATTGTAAAATGATGACGTTGGTATCAATGATCGATATTTTGAGTTTGAAATAATATATATATATATATATATATATATATATATATATATATATATATATATATAAGTAAAACAATGAAAAATGAAAAAAAAACGTAGTAGTTGTTGCGGTGATAGTAATTATGATGATTGCACTGATAAAAGAGCAATCATTATCATTAACCAATATTACAAACTAATCAGATGTCTGTAAAAGATAGTCACATCGAGAAGATGATTAATATAGTCATTAATTTAGAGAGGAGGTGCACGTAGTTCAAACTTCGACTATGGCATCTGCGTTCAATTCGCTCTAAAGTCTTTGAAAGAGGCATGGATATAACCCCTCCAGTTGAAGGTAAATAGCAGGTCAGACCTAATTCTTCAACATTGTTTGGTTATCGGTTTAGAAGACACACAACTCTGATTCCAAACTGGGTCAGTCCAACCTCTCGACCAGCATCGAATGAGGTAGGGTAACCTAATGTCCCCCATGTTTTGGCAGAAAAAAATCTTGAGTTGGCGTCACTGTTGGTCAACACATAGAGTAGGGAATATGTACCCAAAAATGCACGGTTAACGCAGGTGTGGCAAAGCTTGAAAGGTGCAGTATGGCGGAAATGGATGATTTCTTAATCAAAATCATCATCATCATCATCATCATCATCATCATCATCAGTCTGTTAGCGTCCGTCGTTGGACATAGACCTTCCCCAGGATTTGCCACACTTCCCTATCATGGGCGTCACGGAGCCAGTACTTCCTGAACTTGTCAAGCTCGTCACTCCATCTAACATTTTGCTGGCCTCGGTTGCGCATGTGGTCTCGGGGGATCCATGTTGTGAGTCGTGATGTCCATCGATTGTCTGCCATTCTTGCAACATGGCCAGCCCACCGCCATTTGAGATTTTTAAGAAAAGAGAATAAAAACGGCTGGACAAAGTAATGCAACTGCTGTTTCCATCTCTCACGACAACTTGAGTATAAGTAAAAGATTTGAAAAAATAGTTGAGGTAATTAATTTCAATGTAACTGAATATCATAATCAAATATTGATCTTAAATATTGGATTCATAATTCTTAATTCTAAAAATTCTACAGCTTTGCCTGTCCTACAGGTACATGTTTTGAAAGAGGCCTGACTCTATGGTGTATGGAATAGCCTATAATAATTGTCATGTAAAATAATCATCCGCTTGTCGTATGGAACGACAGCTTCGAAGTATTTCGATTGCGTCTCTCCAGTGTTGTCAACCTAGATATTTTATACCTAAATTTTCATCTCTGATTGGTAATTTTGTTTTCATTTTGATTAGATTTGTCGAAATCCACTCGTGCAGGAAAAAACAACTTCACTGTCGACACTGTTGTACGTTGTGAGCTGACTAATGGCGAATATCAGCTCCGGACAATGGTGACTATTGAGTAATGGATGTGAATTAGATTTTTCGAGAACCACTGATCCAAAACTCCAAACTGGACATTGTATTGCCTTTTGCTGACTAATGTATCTGGCAGAGATCAAATTCGCACAATGGCCAGTTTTTGAGTAATCTCGGCAAATACAGATATTCCCTCAATTATAGTGAGATTAGGAATCACTGGGATATACCATCATTTTTGCTATAAAAGTAAGGGTAACGCGTCACGTCCCTTAAGAGACAATCCCCAAATGGAGTATAACATAGTCCTGTTTTTTATTACAGACGTCAGCTCAATGATCTTTGCAAGTCTCAAATCTGGTCGAGACAAGGACTTTATACTCACTTTTCTAGGACCATCCCGTTGGCAAGATGCAAGTCCACCAAAGGGATACCTCCATCCTAATCACACAGCCTAGAGAGTACTCAATTAACTGCTGAGTGCCTAGGGAAATGGCTAGTACATAAGGTGCAAAATGTTAATTATCGACATGTTTTGATGAGCAACACTAATTAAGTATTTGTAACCTCAACACGCAGACTTAACAAGACAACAATTTACTGAACTGAAATTGATCTGACACAAAGTTACAAATGTAGGGTACCCAAATAGGATCGATCTCACTATCGTAGTAACGACCTGTGAAATTAGTTTATTAACCACTGCTCTTTTCACGAAGTTCAGCTTAGCGAAGCACAAAGCAAGACCTTAGGAACTTGGTGTAAGAAGATTGTTTCGCGCCAATCTTTCAATAATATATTGCTTTTTGTGGGGATGGGGGATGCTGAATTCTGACCAGTAGGTCCAGTTTGAAAAATGAGCTGTTAGGAAAAGCGACAATAATAAGATCACAACTAGCCATGAAATAATTTGTAGTGAAAATTTTTCATCAAAAAAATGTCCTTGAATAACTTACGAGTAATTTTCCTTTGAAGTTTTTATCGTTGCTGTACGGAAGAATCTTATGTTGTGCAATTTTTTTTCCTACAAATATGTGCGCACTTTTGAATTGGTAACCTACTTGGATCAATTTTTTTTTCAACTAAGAGCTATGTACAGAATTTCTGTGTGCACATTAAATTTTTTTTTGCGCTGTTTGCAAAACGTCTGCGTGCGTGTGCGCACGCTCACAGCTTAGAAAGAACAATGCCTACGAAGCATTATTATCAACTTCACTTCGGCATTTTTAAAAGTAAGAGATTAAGCAGAATTTGAGGAACGACTGAAGTGGCATCTTGGTAAATGTATTCATGTGTGTATCATTTTTCTCCATTCTGGGTCGTCGCAGGTTTAGGTACGTACGGGTATATGTTGCTGAGACCCAGGGACATCTGGTTATTCTTCAATCGTCTCCTACCTGAGTACCAACTCGACCCTTCGTGACTTAACGTCGGTGATCTCACAAGAACCAGTCTATCCAACGTGATTTGGTCGTAACATCCTGTTAAATAATGAAGAAAAAATGCGACACTTAGGAAAATATTCTCGCCAAAAGGCTTCCAGATAAAAACATGTCAGCAGACAAGATAAGTGGTCGGTAAAAAAAAAAAAAAAAAGAAGCAGAATGAGCGCCTTAAGATATCAAGAGAATCGGAATGGGATGTCCTTGAAAATTCGGTTATCATCAAATCAACGACTCTCCCTATTATTATTATTATTATTATTATTATTATTATTATTATTATTATTATTATTATTATTATTATCTGCCAAATATGCATACCGGTTCTTCTCCCTCGAAGCCGACTGTCAAGTCTCGACAGAAGGACTCAGACAGAGAGTACTTTTATTAAGATGTGAGCTTCAAGGGGGACAGATCTTGAAGAACTGGCATGTCTGTTTCTAAGTCCAACTCTTTGATATGGTTTGATGATTTCACGAGAGGTCGAGCCCAATGCTCTGATAACAACTGGCACGACTTCCACTTTTGTTGCTGGGCATACACACATTCCTTGGATTCTCTTCTTCAAGTGGGCACATTTTCCTATCTCCTCTATTTCTTGGTGAGCAGAGTTGTTTCTTTCGTCATTATTATTATTATTATTATTATTATTATTATTATTATTATTATTATTATTATTGTTATTATTATTTGGAATCTCACACCAGTTGCCTGGTGGTAACCGCTGGAGTTTGAGTGACAGCAAGTCTCCTCAAGTCTCCAGCCCTCCTCTCCTAGTACTCATAGGTTGCAGTAATTCTGCGATTTACAGTCTCACACCGGTTGCCCAGTGGTTATCACTGAAGGCTGAGTGACAATAAGTCTCCTCAGGTCTTCAGCTAACGTCTCCTCTCTCTTTCGCATATCATGACAGAGCTACAATTCGTTGCAGTACTTATATCTCTAGCACCTTCCTCAGTATCCGTGCAGTTCCCAGTAGTGCTGTGGTCTGTACGGTCTCTATCCTTCCCCTAATCTCGATCTCCTCCAGTCTCTCCCTCAGCGTTTTGGGGACAGTTCCTAGTGCGCCCACTATGACCGGTACTACCCTGGTTTTCATGTTCCACATCTTCCTTAACTCTCTTGCTAGGTCCTGGTATTTTTCCCTTTTTTCACCCTCCTTCTTTTTTACTCTATGGTCTGCAGGCACAGCAACGTCTACTATTTGGCAGGCCTTCCCTTTTTTGTCTACTATTACTAAGTCCGGTCTTCTTGCCTGGATGAGGTGGTCAGTTTGGATGTCAAAGTCCCAGAGTAGTTTGTGGTTGTCATTCTCCAAAACTGCCTCTGGCTTGTGCTGATACCACTTTTCCACATGGTTGAATCCCATTTGTTTGCTTAGTTCCCAGTGTATCATCGTTGCTACTCTATCATGTCTATGTTTATACTCCTTCTGGGCGAGTTGGCTACATTCACTAGTTATGTGGTTTACTGTCTCATCTCTTTCACTGCACATGTGGCATTTGCTGTTTGTCTGTGTTCTGTCGATTTTTGTTTTTATGTAGTTTGTCCTTATGCTTTTGTTTTGGGCTGCCATGATGAGCGATTCCGTTTCTCTCTCTTATTATTATTATTATTATTATTATTATTATTATTATTATTATTATTATTATTATTTGTTATTATATGTGGTTTGTACTGTCTCGAACATACTGTTTCCATCCTGATTGTTAGGCCATTGCATTGTGGTCTGCCTCGTCTCAATCCTTCCAATTATCTCCAGCTCCTCAAATCTCGTTTCCAGTGTCTTTGGCACGGCTCTGAGTACACCTACTATAATTGGTACTACCTTTATTTTCATGTCCTACACCTTTTTTCAATACCCTTGCAAAGTCCTGGTATTTCTTTTGTTTTTCTCTCTCTTTCATATTCACCCTATGATCCACAGAAACAGCTGTGTTGATCATTTGGTAGGTTCTCTTTTCCTTGTCAACGACAACCAGATCTAGTCTTCATGAACAGATGGTGTGGTCAGTTTGGATCTGAAAGTCTCAGAGTAATTTGCAGCTTCATTGTCTCTGTCTCTGGTTAGCACTGGTATCACCTGTCCGTTTGGTGGAATTCCAGTTGTTTACTCAGTTTCCACTGTATCAATGTTACTACCAACTTGTGTCTGTTTTTGTAATCCTTCTCAGCTAGTTGATTACATTCATTGGGTTTGTGGTTTACAGTCCCGTCCCTTTCTCCACACAGCATGTGCTGTTTGGGTTTTATCGATATTCGCCCTGACATAGTTTGTCGTAATGCATTTGTTATGGAGTGACATGATGACCGATTCCATTTCTCCATTCGGGTTTCCTCTGCATAGCAATGTTCATAATCTTTCGTCCGTGATCTTTTGTATCCGACTTTTGAATTCCCCGTGCATTGTTTCCATCTTTTTTTCCTTGTTTTGTGTTTTGCTACCCCCTAGTTTGATAATTTTCGGTTGTTTTTTCACTACTCCGGGCACTTTTCATAATATATTCACGACTTGTTTGCACATACTTTTCTAATCCTGTTTTGTCGTTTTGGACACAGTCTTCTATGCTGATGGGTCCTCTATCCACCTGGAAGCAGCAGCAGCAAGTTGTAGCAAATCTTGAGTTATCAAGTCTCCTTATTCGAGTTATAGCTAGTCTTTTTAGTAATCCAGGACTAATCTCAGTATTCGGATCGACTTTGATAGTGCCTCTTCTACCTGGATTGTTTCAGTCCTTCCCCGAATTTCTTGTTCCTCGAGCCTTTTTCTTATATTCTTTGGGACTGTTCCTAGTTCTCCGATCACAATTGGTACTAACGTTACCCCCATGTTCAACAACTTCCTCAGTTCCCTGGTAAGGTTTTGACCCAAAGCTACCAGCCCCGGGGTTTCTAAACCGAGGTCTGGGCTTTTTGTCACTTATGTTGATTTCTGCTGGTTTTTCTTTCCACTTGAAAATCCAAATTTTTCCATGGATTAAAATTTCTCGAGTATTTTATATAACATAAATCTGTCGAGTAGCAACCATAAGCGATTTTTTGTCTTAACAGTATTTCACATAATTCAGACTCTGCACTAAACTTTATGATATGTATAGAATGTAGACAGTTAAGATAAGATAACGCAATAGAAATTTTCCTCAAAATTAATTTCTAATCTCCAACTGGATTCCAAGATCTCATTACATCGCAATTTTGGCGTAATTCTATCTGCATGTCACGGACAGAAATGTTTTATATCTCGACGTCATTAGGAAAAATTTGGAACGTGGTCTTATCACATTTACACAGAGACCTAATCGTACTTAAAGTTTTTTCCAATTTTTAAAAAGATTATCTCTTACTTTTCTGGAGACAACCTACTATAATCCACCAAAAGTCTACACCACTGTCTGTATGTAACAGAGTAACTTAGTGACCACGCAAGACATTCCCGTGCTATTTGGGCTGTATACTGATGAAACACTGGTCAATTTTTTCAATTAGTTAATTTTGGGAACTTGAAAATGGAATATCGAGAAGGAACGGACTAATCAAAAATAGAGGAATGTAGCGATGAGAAACGTTTTGATTAAAACATGTAACGGGGATTCAGGCTATTCAGTCTTTATCCCCAGGGCCAGTTAATATGAATTACTTTAAGGGAAGATTCTTACTGAACGGAGAGTGGAATTGGCTAAACGAGTTCAAACTCCGACTGTGATTCTTTTTCTTCTACTCAGGATAAAAGAAGGGGAGAAACCGGTTTGGTTAAACCCAACTACTCCAACAATGACCAAAAGAAGCTATCTTGCGAATCATCACCCAACGGCTGGTGCCTAAGTAATATTCTATAGATAATTAATTCGCTCTTCATACTCGCTATCCATTACCACTTTTATTAGCTTGCTCGACGCCTCCGTATATATATATATATATATATATATATATATATATATATATATATGATACGTTGCAAACAATTTTACAATAAAAAATCATTGAATATCAGGAAGAAAGGGATTATTAGAGGTCAAGAATTAATGCAAACGTTACTGACAGAATAGGGTTATTTTATTAATATTTTCGAAGTAACTCTGTTTTGGTATTCATACTGAATTAAAACACCTTTGCAATATCCAAGTTTTTTTTACTCATGTATATATATCCGTACAAATATACTTGCAGTTACACACATGCACACGCATACACGCACACACACACACACACACACACATATATATATATATATATATATATATATATAGATAGATAGATAGATAGATAGATAGATATGTATGTATGTATGTATGTATGTATGTATATACGCACACGCACACGTGTGTGTGTGTGTGTGTGACTGTTTTCAAGATCTAATCTGATTATCCAATATCGCACCTTGTAATGATTGGCTTGTTTCTCATATCATTAGTGGGAATCCAAAGCTTCTTGTATAACATTTGTATCGTATGTTATTTATTTTTATAAACTCAAATAGTTTTTGCATAACTTTTTTGTATTTTATGTCTCTATACGGTGAGAAAGTCGCACACGCTGCTCAAACACGATCTTAGGAAGATCTGCGAGAAATGTCAAATGAAGAAGAAAAAAAAATAGTCATCGTTAGTGAATTAATTAGAAAGTAAATATTCCTGAAAATTAATTATAATGAAAAGTAAGAAAGGAGGAAAGAAGGGGGGGTAAAATATGAAGAAGGGGGGAAACAAAAAAAGAAGGTAAAGAAAGAAAGTAAGATAGGAAGGAAGGAAGAGAGAAAGGAAAGGGCAAAGCTGAAGAAGTGAAGAGACAAAAAGACGGAATTGATAGAAAAAGAAGTTAAAGTAAGAGAAAAGGAATGAAAATGGTGAAAGAAAACAGACGGAAAGAAAAAAGTATTAGTAGGAAAAGGAGGGGAGAAAGAAAAAGGAAAAAAGATGGAGGGAAGAAAGAGAAGGGCAAAAAACTGAAGAAGGAAATACAGAAAAAAAAGGAAAGATTCAATAGGAAAATATGATGAAGAAAAATTGACAAAGAAGGTAAAAGCCTAAAAAGCAAAGGAAGGAAAAAGAACGAATTTGTTGGAAAAGAAGTAAAAAAAGATGGAAAGGAACAAGGAAAGAAAGAAAAAAGTATGGATGCATAGAAGAAAAAGATAAAGTTTTAAAAAAAGAAGGAAATAAAATGATAAAAAGCGGACAAAGGAAAGAAAGAAATAGGAAGAGAGGGGAAGAAAGGGGGATGGGTAAAAAGTTGAAAAAGGGAAGAAAGAAAAAGAGAGAATTTATAGGAAAAGAGGGTAAAGAAAGAAGATAAAAGGCTCAAGAAGAAAAGAAAGAGAGGGGAACGAATGAAAAATAAGTAAAGTATAATGAAAGAAAGAAAAAGAGTAAAAGCCGTAATGAAGAAAAGTAGAAGCAAAAAAAAAATTGTAAAAGCTGAAGATTGAAAGGAAGAAAAAAAAAGGGAATACGGGAATATAGCAAAGAAGCTAAGCACGGCAAGTGCCATGAAATGTATGCATAGTCTCTTGAAGAATGGGATCCTTGCTTCTCCCAAGGGCATTAAACTGAGGTTATCGCAAATTATCCCAACCGCAGTTTGAACTTGATTGGCCAATTCCATTCTTCATGCTGTTTACCGTTAGACCAATTACACCTCCAAGTGATGAAAAAAAAAAAAATGACATAGACAAGAGAAAGACGATAAAAGAAAGAAAGAGGGGAAGAAAAAATGAAATAGAAAAATGACTTGGCGATAAACGATGGAGAATTTATGTTACTGAAGGCATATTAGCCAATACAAAACACTTTTGAATTCCTCGTGAAAAAATCTTTTTCATGTCAGAAATGTGATAGCTTTCCACTAGGTTTATAGCGTTCTGGTGTCGAATCCATTCTTCAAGTCATCGCCTTATATAGGTGCATTAATTCAAAACCTATGGCTACAATTTGCTATTAGTGAGGAAAAGATGGACATTCAAATAACATTTCTCAGACATCAATTTACTGGTGTTTCTGCATGCATATGTGTTTGCGAGTATTGAGGCGTCAGTAATATATATGTACACACCCACATCCACACCAACCCCACACACGTATATTTACATGACAAACTCTGTCGGTATATATATATATATATATATATATATATATATATATATATATATATGTAAATACGTATTCGTATGTATCTATTTATCAACATATGAATGTATATTGCCATGCATGGGAATCGTAAGAGCAACGCTACGTTGAAGAGGCTACCTTATAGGTCGATTCCTGCAGCAACCCCATTTTCATGAATTGTTCATTGTTTATGTTGATTAGGCTAAATTATACATATGCCATGTAATAATGGGAGATCATTTCACATGGATTTTCAATATAATATAACGCAACTTATAATCATTCTGTCGGATCATACATCCATTACTTATATGTGTGTGTATATATATATATATATATATATATATATATATATATATATATAAATAATTGATTTCATCATTTGAATACTATGCTATGGGCATTTTTCCAAGTGTTCGACTGTTGAAGTTGTAGAATACAATTTTAGGATTTCCTAACATGACATGTAGTATGAAATGCCGGTAGTATGAAAACATACAGGTCCAAATGTAGTGACCTATATAATAAAACTAATTATTTCACGCTCTAATTTATCGAATAAATGCAATTGATCTACTCTTTCTAAAATATGGAGCAGTAAGAATTTCCAACAGATTCACAAAACCAAACATATATATATATATATATATATATATATATATATATATATATATGTATATATATATATGTGTGTGTGTGTGTGTGTGTGTGTGTGTGTATTAGTTATATTATTATCATGTGCGTGAGTGTGTGTATTTTCACATATATAAACTAATACATACATGAACAATATTAATCGACGAAGCCATTCTGAAAGTTAGCAACCATATTGTTTTTGTTTTTTTCTCGTTATAAAAGGAGGAATATCCTTTGGGTTTATTTTCATATTTTATCATTATTTTCAGAGTCATTACTCACAAACTGGAAAAACCTTTTAATTTTCATCCAATTTTACGTCGTATGATTGCAGTCTAATACGTCTATTCAATCAATTAACACTTTGTGTAATTACGGGGCTTGATTGGTGCATAAACAAAAAAAAAAAATTTATAAATTGAGGATAGTGATTAAACCAATAACTACAGAACTTAATCACTTATTTTGACAGAACGATTTTTTTTATTCTATCTTTTTTTTTTTTTTGAGTGGGGAACAGAAAAGAGGTGTGTTGTCAGAGTTTTTTTGCATGATTGATAGATTTCTTCCTGCAACTAAATGGGACGCAGACATCCACTTCGAAAATGTCTGGAAATTCAAAGTTTTGAATTGTTTCCAGCTGAAGTCTAACAATATTTGAATTCCATGAGAGAGTATTTTCATTATTGATATTTGATTAGCTATCTTCATCATATTATTGCTTTTTATGATGACAATCAACCTTCAAGTTTAATGAAAGTATATATATATATATATATATATATATATATATATATATATATATATATATATATTTATATATATATATATATATGTGTGTGTGTGTGTGTGTGTGGATGCATACATATATACATACATACATACATATACACACCGGGACTGCACAAGTGGCATTAGAATCGCTAATATTAGGAAAAGCGCTTCGCGTCAGAAAAATATCGAAAACATTGATAGGAATCCGACATGGGGCCAGGTAGAAGGATATCGCATAAGTAATTGGGCAACAAAATGGAGATGGGCAGGACACGTATCAAGGAAGGACCACAGATGGAGTAAAAGGCAAACAAACTGGTGCCTGCTAGACAGTAGACACAGCAGGAAAAGACCAGACACGAGGTGAAGAGATGGGGCAAAAATCATCACCGGTAAGACAGAGCAGAGATCAGCACAATCACGGTCGTCAAAGGAAAAGATAGGACGGCATTCGTCCAGCAATGATGCTCCCTCCCATCACTCATCGTCACCTATGGAGCTGAAACATCGACCCTAACCAGGAGACTGACACTCGTGCTGATAACCATGCAACGTGCACTTGGGAGAATTATGTTCAACATCACATGGAGAGACCACCAGACGGCACGGTATATTAGGGAAAAAAATGGGAGTCCGAGACATCATAGAAACCATTAAGAAACTCAAATGGCAATGGACTGGTCTTGTTGCAAGAATGACAGACAACTAATCGACATCACGAAATGTAGAACCGAAGCAGGCAGAATATGAGATGACAAGGCCAATAGGACAGATTAAGAAAATATTGACCCTGTGATGCCCACGATAGGCGGGCTTGGCGAATCCAACCAGAGACGATAAAAGACTGATGATGATGATGATGATGATGATGATGATGGTGGTGGTGGTGGTGGTGATGATGATGATGATAATGATTTATTGTTGCCATTTTGAGAACTCCTTGAATAGATATCAATCACAAATTTGCACCTGTGTATTTGATCTCTCCCTCTGTCCTACCCCTTTCTCTCTGTTTCTCCTCCTCTATCTCTCTCTTAATATTTACAAATATATATTTTTCTTCGCCAAATGGTACATTCACTATGTAATAACAGAGGATCATTACAAAAAAGAGTTTCAATTTGATATGACGCTATTTCAACTACATTGGAATTCAATGAAAACATTACATATATATATATATACATACATGCATATATATATATATATATATATATATATACATATATATATATGTGTGTGTGTGTGTGTGTGTGTGTGTTGTTTGTCACTCTGTCTCTTTGTCTGTCTGACTGTTTTTCAACTTCTGTGCCCCTGTTCAAATCGACAAATAGCATTTCATTCACCATTGAATAAATATGTTTTATTCATAAGTTTAAGCCAACGTAAAATTCTATCTCTCTCTATCAACAACTACACCAGAAGACTTCATCACGTAGACTCGGGCAATATAGACATCTCTATACAATGGATTCCTTTGATGACGTTAAAAAGTTTTACACACACTTAAAAATATATTGACACATTGCGTTTCTTTGATGTGGATGATTGTCAGACTCCAGTTCAAGCCTTTCACTTTGTTTTTTTTTTTTACTGCAACAACAATAGACCACAGCAAGAACAATCCTCGCCTGATTTGTTGGAGTAAACTCTTCAGTGTGTGTTTGTCCTGTCTCGTTGAACCAAAACAATACATAAAATCTATATTTCCCTAACGTGATTTCAAGTCACAATCAAGTGATTGGTAGGTGGTTCTTTTACCGACTGAACCAAACTGACAAGTCTCACGTTTCGACGAAGAATTATGCTATCATTTTTCATCTCTCTATCTATTTATCTCTCTCTCTCTCTCTCTCTCTCTCCGCATATATATATATATATATATATATATATATATATATATACAGAAATTGCCGTTATCATATTCAGTCGAAATATATGAAATAACCACATCCCTTTCACAATTCAAAATCACAACCAAATGATCAGTTGACGGCACCCTTACTGGCAGAGTAAAACTCTCAGATATCAATGAAAATAACCGATATTTTTTTTAATTTATTATACATTCAATACAAAGGTTGCATTAATCATCTTAAATTGGAATATAGGTAAGAATGGAGTTTGACCTTGCAGCAGCTAAGCTTGTTCTACCCTAATCTGTTTGTGAATAGCAAAAATTCGCTGAAAAATGTCCGGGAGCCCCGGTAATAGTAGTGAAATATTCCTTGTAAAATCTGTGACTTTCGACTGTTTTGAGTGTCTGCGTTATTTTGTTTCTATGAAACTGTCGTCGGATTCTAGCTACGCGTCGTTGAAGTCATCAAGTGTAGCCGTATGCATGTTGTAGAAAGGAATGCTTCTGTTGTGATGAGTTATTTGGAGAAAGAAGAAAGAATTTCCATGAAGAATTTCTTTTTTTAATGCAAAACGGTCGGGTGTTGAAGTAAAATATAAACAATAAGGCAGACAGACATACGGACAGACAGACAGAAAAGAAAATGTCGCATAGAACTAAGTGAGAAGTACCAAAAAGCAAATGCCAGTTAAAATGGCGTTAGGGGCTTGGAGTTGATGAAGGACAAAGAAAAAAAAATTGAAAAAAATAAATGTTCACATGAAATGACCGCCATGAGCAGAATGGTGGGTTTTC
>OY735219.1:3446274-3453774 GCA_963457665.1 Thysanoteuthis rhombus | reverse complement strand
CAGTAATTCTAAATTAAGGCCATATGTCTCCCTTGGGGATCCAATGCCATTTAAAGGGGTCATGGACTGATATAATGATAAATTCATTTCTGTCTATCAATTTGTGTCGTATCCCTGTTTCACAGAAGGTATGGGTCACGATAGGAGCTCTTGGGGGGGGGCCGTGACCAAGAGTGGTTGAGAATGGCTGATATGCACATTCGAATTGAGGTGAACTCGTAATCCCATTTGTAAAGACCTGAACAGTTTTCACATCAAATTAGCATTGTGATTCATTTGACGTGATCGTGTACCGATTGTTTGCCAACTCTCGGTGAAAACTGGAATCTAATTTGATGAATCATTTGCATTACTATCGTCATCTTTGTTGTTTCGTTCTCTATGTTTCGGTCGCTGATTTTTCGGCCCGTCTTCTTTTGCTTTTGAGGTGAAGTACAGGTTCCCGTTATCTATAAGTAGATGGTTCTTATGAAACATATCATATCTGGGAAAATCTTTGGACCAAAAAAAAACGGTGATGAGGATATGTTAGGCTGAGTTGTTGATACTTTAGAAGTGTGAGGCGTAGGAGAGTGAGAGAGCGAGTGGGGCGTATGACTTTGAAACGGTTCGCTCCAGAACAAAAGCTTAACGCTATTTTCACTGTTTCCTGTTAAAAGGTGTAGAGCAAACTTCTCAAAAGCTGGCGATTCATATATTGCCAATATTTCCATGCATTACTCTGATGAGGATCTAGTTAGTCATGCCATCTCACATTTTGCCTGCTACGTTTTCGCATATGGTCTCTGGAGATCCATGTTTTGAGTCGTGATGTCGAGCGGTTGTCTGACATCCTTGCAACATGGCCTGCCCATTATTCATTATAATTTACCTTTTGTCAATCAGTACATTGGTTTTTCAGATGCAGCTCTTCAGGGGGGTCTCTAGGTCGGTCTGTCGGTGGGATGATCCGTCATCAATATGTTTGAATCCGATTTTGGTACGTGGTGGAAATGTTATTTTTATCCCTGTATTTTCATTGTGCACTAACTTAGAGAATAGAAGTAAATCGGGTAGTTTCCATCCGTTAGGTCATGTTTTAGTATAGGGGTTAGATCTACTACACAACTATGACATAGAAAAACGATATAGCTAAATAAATGGATGCTCGAATGACAATAATACATGAGGCAATCATTTCAACTTCTGAACTCTGTGTTGCAACTGGACTAATATTGTGGCATAAAATATACGTGCACGTAGATTCTACGTTTTTATTTCCAGGGCTGTGTCCCTTATGAAACAACTTGTATTTCAATAACTATGAACAGAATGGGATATGCTGATAGCAATGAATAAATTGCGATATCCTAATAACTATGAGTGGACAGATATGCTGATAACTATGAATAGACACCGATATCTCAATAGCTATGAAAGCACTGAAATATTCTGATTGCAATAAATAGGCTGCAATTTCGTAGCAGCTATGAAGCTGATAACTAAGAATAGATGAATACATTGGTCTAGCTATGAATGGACCCTGATATGCTATCATCTTAATAGTTTGAGATATCATGGTAGCTATGAACGGACTGAGGAATGTTATGGATAGACAGATATCTTTATAACTATGAACAGACGGAAATTTGCTGATAGCTAAGGAAAGACATACATCTTAATAGCTATAAACATATTAGAATATGATAAAAGCAACGAATTGTCACGTATCTTAATATGAACGGACTGATATGCTAAAAGCAATGCCTGGACATATCGGAAATTGCTAAGAACGGTTTGAGATATTGATAGCAACAAAAATAAGGGATATCTTGGTATGAATAGATGGAGATGTCCGAATAGCTATGGACTAGCACATTTTTCTCAAAAGAAAAAGAAATCGAGCGAAGAATCACTCTAGGATGGTAACGTTTCGGTTGGGCCAGCTCAACCTTCAAGAATAAGAAAGTTCAATGAATCCAAAAAAAAGAGGGTATACAACCGATACATCTTCCTTATAGTCACATATGGAGCTGAATCATGGAACTTTACAAAAATATTGGCCTTCAAGCTGAATACCAATCAACGTGCACAAGAGAGAATCATACTCAATATCACATGGAGAGATTAGAATACATCACAGTATATAAAAAGAAAGAAAGGGTTCAGGGATTT
The DNA here is from genome assembly GCA_963457665.1 of Thysanoteuthis rhombus. Taxonomy (NCBI): domain Eukaryota; kingdom Metazoa; phylum Mollusca; class Cephalopoda; order Oegopsida; family Thysanoteuthidae; genus Thysanoteuthis; species Thysanoteuthis major. Next base: position 3,451,620 of record OY735219.1, on the reverse strand, counting down.
CACGAAAAACATAAGAAAACTCAAATGACAATGGACTAGCCATGTTGCAAGAATGTCAGACAACGTGATACACAACCTGGATCCCAGAGATCATATGCGAAAATGTGGTTGGCAAAATATGAAATGAATGTCAGACATCGTGGTTCACAACGAGGATCCTCAGAGATCAAAAACGTGGCCAGAAAAATATGAAATGATGTGACCAACTTGACATGCTCAGAGAGTATTGGCTCTGCGACGCCCATGATACAGGGGTCTGGCAAATCTTGAGGAATGATTATGTCCAACGATAGACAATGATGATGACGACGATGATGAAGGATAGGGAGCCATATGGTAATAACCAGGGTTGCTAAACTAGCCATTTCTCGCTGGATTTTCTTCGTTTAGCCGATAAAAATCTAGTACAACCGAAATCAGGACATTTTTTTAAAAGTAGCAATTCTAATAGAAGTAAATGTATTATTATTATTATTATTATTATTATTATTATTATTATTATTTTGGAATCTCACACCAGTTGCCTGGTGGTAACCGCTGGAGTTTGAGTGACAGCAAGTCTCCTCAAGTCTCCAGCCCTCCTCTCCTAGTACTCGTAGGTCGCAATAATTCTGCGATTTACAGTCTCACACCGGTTGCCCAGTGGTTATCGCTGAAGGCTGAGTGACAGTAAGTCTCCTCAGGTCTTCAGCTAACGTCTCCTCTCTCTTTCGCATATCATGACAGAGCTACAATTCGTTGCAATACTTATATCTCCAGCACCTTCTTCAGTATCCGTGCAGTTCCCAGTAGTGCTGTGGTCTGTACGGTCTCTATCCTTCCCCTAATCCCGATCTCCTCTAGTCTCACCCTCGGCGTTTTGGGGACAGTTCCTAGTGCGCCCACTATGACCGGTACAACCCTGGTTTTCATGATCCACATCTTCCTCAACTCTCTTGCTAGGTCCTGGTATTTTTCCCTTTTTTCACCCTCCTTCTTTTTTACTCTATGGTCTGCAGGCACAGCAACGTCTACTATTTGGCAGGCCTTCCTTTTTTTTGTCTACTATTACTAAGTCCGGTCTTCTTGCCTGGATGAGGTGGTCAGTTCGGATGTCAAAGTCCCAGAGTAGTTTGTGGTTGTCATTCTCCAAAACTGCCTCTGGCTTGTGCTGATACCACTTTTCCCCATGGTTGAATCCCATTTGTTTGCTTAGTTCCCAGTGTATCATCGTTGCTACTCTATCGTGTCTATGCTTATATTCCTTCTGGGCGAGTTGACTACATTCACTAGTTATGTGGTTTACTGTCTCAGCTCTTTCACTGCACATGCGGCATTTGCTGTTTGTCTGTGTTCTATCGATTTCTATTTTTATGTAGTTTGTCCTTATGCCTTTGTTTTGGGCTGCCATGATGAGTGATTCTGTTTCTCTCTTAAGGTTCCCTTTTCGTAACCACGTCTATGATTTCTCGTCTGCTACATCTTGAATCTGTCTTATAAACTCGCCGTACAATTTTTTCCCTCCCCATCTTTCTTTTCTTGTTTGCTGTACTGTTCCATTGTTTTCTACTTTATTGCTTGTTGCACTATCTCTCGCGCTCTTTATGATTTCTTCACTATTCGTTTGCACATATCTTTCTAGGACTACTTTAGCTCTCTGGACACAATCTTCTATGCTGATGAGCTCCCTGCCACTTTCTTTTTTCTTAACGTATAGTCTATCTGTATCATCTCTAGGGTGTGATGCTTTATGCATCGTCATAAGTTTCCTTGTTTGCCTATCCATTGATTGGAGCTCTTCCTTTGTCCATCCTAGGAATGGTCCTGTATACCTAACTACTGACACAGCCCAGGTGTTCATTCCTTTTATTAGATTTCTGCTGTTTAATTTGGTTTCTAATATTTTCCTTATCCTTCTGAGGTATTTTCTCTTTTTATTTTCTCCTTCATCTCTTCCCATTTTATCGTGTCACATTCAAGAACGCCTAGGTACTTGTATCGGTCTTGTGCAGTCAATGCCCCAATCTTGTTGTTGTCCGGAAGTTCAATTCCCTCAGTCATTGAAAGCCTTCCTTTGTGCATCACCATGATAGCACATTTTTCTAATCCAAACTCCATTCCTATGTCCTCACTATATTCCCTTACTTCGTTGAACAGAGTCTCAAGCTCTCCCCTGTTTTTTGCGAACAATTTTATATCGTCCATGTACATTAGGTGGTTGACCTTTCCTTTTGTTTTAGAGAAATGGTATCCTTTGCTGTTTTTCAGGATTCTATTGAGCGGTATCATTGTTAGAACAAATAATAGTGGGGACAACGAGTCTCCTTGGAAGATTCCCTTTTTTATCCCTACCTCTGCTAGTTTGTCCCCTGCGGCTGTCAAATCTACTTTCCAGTCTTCCATCGAATTACCAATGAATTTAACCACTGGTTCGCTAATTTTGAACATTCTAAGGCATTCGAGTATCCAGCTATGTGGAATCATATCGTACGCTTTTTTGTAATCTATCCATCCCATTGCGATATTCTTTCTCCTTTTCCTCACTTCTCTTAAGATCATCTGGTCTATATAGAGTAAATCGTTTGCCCCTTTGGTTCCTATCCTACACCCTTTCTGTTCTTCTGGTAGTAGTCCCCTTCTATCCATTGATATGTATATTCTCTCTGCTATTTGCCCGGTCAGGATTTTCCACATAAGTGGTAAGCATGAGATTGGTCTATAGTTTCTTGCTATGTTCCCCTTTTCTGGGTCTTTTTGGATGAAGGTGGTTCTGCCTTTAGTCATCCATTCTGGTGCCTTGCCTTCGTTTAGACAATTTTGGAGTAGGTGGGTGAGTCTGCCGTGTAACGTGGTGAATTTTTTGAACCAATACCCATGGATCCCGTCGGGACCCGGTGCTTTCCAGTTGGCTACTTTCCTAAGAGTATCACACCAGTTGCCGGGTGGTTTCCGCTGAAGGTTGGATGACAGCAAGTCTCCTGAAGTCTCCAGCCCTCCTTTCCATACTCTCATAGTCCACAGCAGTATTGCAGTTTATAGTTTCACACCAGTTGCCCGGTGGTTGATAATAATTTGTTCTGAATTTTCCGTACATTGTTATTTTATTTGATTAGAGAGCTTCAAATCAGGATGCGCACCATTTCTAGCCATGATGTTTGCAGGGAATGGGAAAATGTAGCCACTGTTGGCCATTTTAGCCATAAATAACCAACCGCACATTGCAGTACAGCCGTTAGCTATGTATTGACAGAGATATTAGTGATGACTGTGCACGAGCACACACACACACATACATATATACACACACATACACAAACACACACACACTCACACACACACACACACATATATATATATATAGAGAGAGAGAGAGAGAGAGAGAGAAAGAGAGAGAGGGGGGGAGAATTAAACGGATAGTGTCAAATTTCGAGAGATTGCCTTCAATTCACTCTAGAAACGTAATACTTTTATTGATTTTTTAGATATTATTAGCTATCTACAATGCAAAAATCCCTGCGTAGTTTTTAAGAAAATTAGATAAAAACAGCTCTCGTTTGTCACTCAACAGAAACTGTCACGTGACCATGTATTTTGGCAGCATGTGATGATAAGGATGATCAATGGATAAGTTACTTGTCTCGCCTTTGGTTGGGAAGTGATCACTAAAAAAAGTTTGAATCAAAAGAAACAAAAAACAAGCATGTATGTTGTCGGACACAAACTAAAGTACTAATTCAACATAAATTTACACCAGAAATTGAACACCCATTAAAACCAATTTTGAGGAGAGGTTAAAAAAAACCCATTTTTCTAGGAATAATAAGGAGTACATATTTTCAATTTTCAGCCCTCTATATCCATTGGTGCAGCCTAAACGTGTGATACATAAATACATAGCCAGCCAGCTATACCAACTTAAAAACTGAAGAAACCAATGATGTCAATTTTAGTGGCAGTTTTGGTTGACGGTTTCTAATAAAAAGCTCGATTGACTGAGTCATCAAGCCCCTGACGAAAATTTTCTTTTTTTTCAGCTTTTTTTTTTGTGATAAATCAATCAAAAACCTCTCGGTTTTCGGTTTTTACACTTCATTCGAATCTCAGTAAAGGCGATTATGTTTGAAATTCAATCCCTCGTACACAGATTAGTACAGTTCTTCAGTAAATTAAATTACCAAATTAAATTTAATTCGATACTTGCTATTTACGTGTTTCAAAAATCATATTGCAATTTATTAATAAAAAGTTGAATCAGTAAAAGTATACAGTCATCATAGTTCCCTCTGAGCTGTGTGTGCGTGCACATGCACACAGGTCTTGCAATCAGCGCACAAAGGAAATTGATGTGCACACAAAAGTTTTCAAATTCTGTTGATAATTTACTGAGTTTTCATTTGAGAAAAATATTGATTCTTTAAGTCGAATTCAAAATGGTGCACTTACTTCTGTCACGGGAAATATGCGTAACAACCTTTTTTTTTTTTCGCCCACTGATTCCAAAAAAATTGGAGGGAACACTGACAGTTGTTCGTCGACTTACGCTCGACTGACTTACGTCCGATTGCAGATACGTTCCCATAGAAGCTCGAACTTCGTTATTACAAATGACGGGAATTTCAGTCATGGCGTTTCTGTTGCTCTTAACAGCGAATGACGAAAATTCCCGTCAGGTTCTTGCTAGCTTGTTAAAGAGAGCGCAATGTGTACGTCAAGTTCTCTACCAAGGGGGTGGTGAGAAGGAGAAAGTATAAGAGCAGACATCTAGCTGGGTTGTGTTAAGGACTCAAAGGAAGAAACTGGGTGACACTAGTTCCTTTCCCTTCATATAGGCAAGGGAGACGTCTGTACAATATAGAGGTTCAGGTAAATATGTTGAGTGGATGTAAATGGGCCGAAACGTTTTGCTGAAACCATATTTCATCTGCAAAAGTATTCGACACAGTGCAAAACAGTGATTTAAACATAATTGAACAGTTTCTCCAAATCGACAGATTGTGAACCTCAGATTGAACAAGTACAAATTTTAAAAAAAAAATGAATAAATGATCAGAAATCTTCGGGCCAAATCCTGTCAATTTTGAGGCTGTGTAAGCATGTTAAAGTTAGCTTTCTCAATTGTAACGGATACTTTTTTGCACTCTCTGTATTTACGAATCCCGAATTCAGAGAAGTCACCAGAATTTTTTACATGTTTTCTTTTTAATCAAAAAGTCAAAAAATATGTTTCAAATGCAGTGTATTAAAACAGGATTTTCCTTTTCTCCCCCCCTCTCTCTCTTACTCTCTCGTTCCCTCTCACTCTCTTCTTCCTTCTTTCCTTTCTCTCCATCTCCTCTCCAACTTTCCTTCTCTCCCAACTCAATTGGT
>OY735219.1:3436274-3443774 GCA_963457665.1 Thysanoteuthis rhombus | reverse complement strand
CTTAGGGTTGTATCATATTCATATATATGTGTATACACTTTGAATATTACTACAAAGTAAGAGATTGTGTAATCATCTTTGAAGAAATAGGTGTTGGTAGTATTGACTTCAATTTATAGTGTTTATTTTCCCCGGTTTTTCTTTAATTAATCTCTTGTGTCTCATTTGTCCACGCAGCTTCACCCATATCTACTGGGTTGTGCCCATCTTCTTTATCACTTAGTTAATACTGGGGTCAGAAGAGGTTATGAAGTCAGATTCTAGATTTTACAGGGTTACAGACGAATGATAAGTCATATTTGTTAGCAGAGGTTTGTACAGTGTCTATAGCCGTTACATTTGTGGAATGTTCGAAATCATTTATAATTAAGATTTAAGCGTGCTGGATTTGCAACGATTTTTTTTTAAATATCAAGTTCTTACATTGATTGTAATTGTTAATGCTTGGTGTTTATATTGGATTTGTAAAAGTATTGTTACGGACTTTCAATGGGTTGTTCTAGCGAAGTAATTGTATGTATAAAGTGTGTATTATTGTAGACGTTATATGTTCGTTGGTGTTTTATGGAGATAATGTTATATTATTTTCAGGGTGGTTTTGTTTGTCATTGAAATGATTGCAGTAAATTGTTTTAAATCTGGAAATCTATCTATCTTAATGCTTTTCGAGGGTATGTCTGGTGTCATCAGTTGATTTTTTTTTAATTCTTTCTCTGATAGAATATATATATATATATATATATATATATATATATATATATATATATATATATATATATGTATATATGTATATATATATATATATATATATATATATTCTAGAAAGATTTACAGCTTTAAACTCTTAATATATCTTTTAAAAACTTTTTTCAAATTTATTTTTGTGTCACTTATTTCCCAATGTCTGTTGATGTAATCCATGTAATTTTCTGCGGTATTTAAAAAAAATCATTTACACATACTTTGACATTATGGTACCATGTTTGAATTTTCATTCGTTGGACTCATCAGTTGTTTACAATGTAACCGTTTCAGAGATTTAAAACAAAACAGTTATATCAACAGGGCACCCCACAAAGTTTGCTGATTTAGTATTTGGAGAACACAAAGTATCCAAAAATGTACACAAAAGTCACAGGATTCTGAATATAGGCCTCATTATTGTCTCCTTCGTTCTCAGTCGTGGTACGCGCTTCTTGATAGGGAAACCAGGCCCTCATTTCCTGTGACTATCCTGCCTTGGAAGATGCTATCTGTCTCGTGCTGCTCCAGAAGCTCATTGACAGCAACTACCCTCTGATCTTTCATGGAGCCAGTCAGCACCCTTGGGACTTACAATGAACTAGTCATCTGTAATTAAAGCATCAGTCTGTTTGGTCTTATCTTCATTCGCAGCAGCATCTGGCCTGTCACTAAGGGACTTGTCACTAAGGTCAATTTCTCCTCTAGGATTGCCATTAACACTGCTGACCCATCTCATCATTGTGCTTACATCAAGTGCAGTCTTTTCATAAACATTCACTAACCTCCTGTGAATGCTTGCAGCACTTTCTCCCTCAAAAAACAGAAATTCTATGACAACTCTTTGCTTTCTACGTGTGTCCAGAGGGGTAGCCATTTTGAAAGAGGATTACCGGTAGGGAAAGAGAAAGGAACAACACAGAATTTTCTCCAGGGCTTCCACACACTTCATGGTTTATAGCTAATAAAACCCAACGAATTCTAATACTTTTAGAATTAAATTAGAAAACGCATTACTTTTTCACCAACCTTCATATATATATATATATATATATATATATATATATATATATATGTGCCCTCAACGTTAATTCCCGCTAATTTACTCTGCCTTTTTATACCTTCCATTTTTTTTTCTATTTTTACTCCACACCAGGTGGTGCTTTATTTAACAGCTTTTGTTTCGATTTCGCCCTGTCGTCATAATCACAGATTTTTTTCTGCCGGCAGTGAATGTAATTATTTAAGAAAAATCTGCACTTTTTTTTTAATCTTAGAAGGTTTTCTTTACCACTGCGTTTGCTGTAAGCACCGCTCGTCTATATATATGTGAAAGAAAAAAAAAACGTTGGCGTCTAAGTAAACAAAAACAAATCTTTTTGAAAAAATGTTCCTTTTGAGGCTGATGTTAGGAGTCTTTTAGGCTTTGTAGATTGATTCAGGGGTGTATTTTCCTGTAAGTGATATCATCATAGGACTCTAACGTATTTACACGAGTGAATAGGTAGGCGTTTATGAAGATAGATTTTAAAAGCTGATATATATATATATATATATATATATATATATATATATACACACACACACACACACACACCTTCCACAAGAATGGAGCACTCTGGTGGACGGGGAATTTAACCTATAATAAATATATCACTTAAATTCAGTCCTACTGACCGTCCAGTTCCGTAACCCAGAGGTAGGATGTCGGCCTCCGGGTCTGAAGCGAAAGTTTCAATGGTTTCCTGCCTCGTGGTCCTTGATGGGACAATGGATAGTCTATAGCCACGCTGAAGAGTTGTAATACAACGAAACAGCTGTCTGTGGATGACACGATATATATATATATATATATATATATATATATATATATATATATATATATATATACATACATATATATATATATATATATATATATATATACATAATACACGATAATATATATATATATATATATATATATATATATGTGTGTGTGTGTGTGTGTGTGTGTGTGTGTAAACAAACAGATAGATGAACAAAGATGGATAGATAAATAGATTTGAGTAGACTAGATAGGTAGATAGATAGATAGATAGGTCTGGTTAGCCAATCAGTAAAAACCATCAAAACTAACACACTGGCTGTTTTGTCCAACCATTTGCGGGGCTACGGTGATTTTATACGAACAAGCTGAGATAGATAGATAATGTAAATACATATAAGTACTGACTAGTAAGCTTATACTGCATAACTCTTGGTATCAGCAGGCCTTGTATTAAAAACAACTAAAATGAAAACATGTACTACTTTATAAACGTATACGTTATCAAGGGTTGAATCCTCCAACCTCCACTCGAGACTCTCTAGAATCCATCAGACGCATGCGCGATGAAGAGAAAATATTCATAGAAAAAGACGAAAAAAGTTAAAGAATGCAAATCAAATTCTGCTGACGACTTTGACGCCATTACTTACTTTGTTCTATTTCTCTCACTGTTTCCATATTTCTTGTTACTTCTGTTGTTTCAGCCTTACACTCTAATTACGCAGTAGAAGGAAACCTTGCTCCCTCTAAGCTGTGTGCGTGTGTGTGCGCTCCCAAACGGCTTGCAACCAGCGCACAAAGGAAATCAATGTGTTCAGTCAATTTCTGTTTATAATTACATATCTCCGTCACTCTCTCTCTCTCTCCCTATATATATATATATATATATATATATATATATATATATACACATATATACATATACATATATATATATATATATATATATATATATATATATATATATATATATATATATATATATATATATACCTTTTCCAAAAAAGAAAAATATCGCAAGCAATTCGGAAAATGAAGCAAGCTAATTCTTTAAAATCCGGCTGGTAAATACAAAAAAGTACGGTCAGCATATTAGAAATAAGGCAAGCAAATTTTTGAAAATAAGGCAAGCAAAATTGAAAAAAAAAAACCCAAAACAAAACAAGTGGGCAGAATTAATGAATAAGACTTATCTCTTGAAAGTGGGTGAACATGATAAATTTTCTAAGAGCCATTTTCTTTTAGACAGTTGCGATCAAAGTTTGACGAACTCTCTCGCATGCAATATTTTCGATATTTTCAGAACCACAAAGCTCACTTTTTAAAGGTTGGATACGTCTCACCCTGATCCAGATACGTACAACAATAAATTTTGAATATTCACAAAGTTATAATGCATGAATTTAGATTTTGGGTTTTTTTGTTTTGTTTTATTTTTTGTTTTTTTTTTTTTCAAATGAAAACACAAAAGTTGCCATTTTGTACTCGTTCACCCTAAAATTATTTGTAGGAACACTGCTAAGCAAACCAAAATCAAAAGCTGAGAATTAAAGCTTCAAAACAAGCCTAAAATGAGCATCTTTACTTTAAAAATTAAAAAAATATCGCAGGTGAATCCGAGTAAAAAAAAATGACAAAAGATTTCTACCCAAGAAAACGAAGTCAGTGATTATATTCAAATAATACCCTGAATTAATTCCCTCAACTGAACCCTTCTTTCACAATTATCTGCCAAAGCCAAAGTCATTGACTCTGAGATACTCAAATACCTTCTCTTTTCTTTTTTTTTATTCATAAGAGATAAGCAAAAACAAGCGAATGTTGGAAATGAAAAAAAAGCGTCGCGCCAATTGGTCAAGATGTCGGCCACTAGTTAATCATGGCGCTGCTAGTCTTCCACAGACTGAAGTGAGTGCCGGGCTGCTAATATAGGCTTAGTGTCTGTCCACTGATGGCACGTTTGGGTCTCTTTTTGCGCGGCTACAAAACCTATTTCTTGTCTAATAACGGACTTGATCGCAAATGATGAAGGAAGAATTGAAATATAGCAATTAAACTTGAAAGTATTCTTGCAAAAGTGGTGCATTGGACGCTTATGCACACTCACTCACGTAGAGTTTCTACTTCAGACAATGCAAATATATTGAGCCACAACCTAAAATAGTGCCAGTCGACAGCAGAAGCTTGATTCAGCAAATTAGAAAAGTTATAAATCTGAAACCGATGTCAAAACTAAAAATGAATTATCATCCAAACAAAATATACAAGCAGACAAGTTTTAATTAGTTTCACTTCTAAAAAAAAGTCAACATTTGCAGCGAGTGTAGCATTTACAGAATTATGATATTAATCATCTCCATCGATTTAATTCTCTTGTCTTTACAATTTGCTTGCCTTATTTTTTAATTTGCTAGTATTACTTTTCAGTTGGCTCGGGAATAGGTGTAGTTACATACGAAGCTCAGAGGGATCTTCTCTAGCGAGATGATAAGCAACACTGATTAATTTCATTGTGTGGGGACTTTGGTTCATACTGGGTGCTCTGCTATTGTGTCCCCGTGCCAGACTGAACTGGGCTTAGTGAATAGTTAATAGAAGATAACAGATCTGGGTGGCCAGTCAATAGAAACTGTCATAGATCAACGTCTTTAGGCAGCCTGCCTTGTTGGGGTGATCCATTAAAGATTGGAAAAGGGGGTGATCAATGAATTAGTTACTCCTCTCGACTTTGGTTGGACAGTAATCACAAGAAAAAAAATCAAAAGGGGATATCAAAAAGGAAAATAAGTAACAAAAGATGAAGGATAGGAAGTGAAAGAAAAGACCAGGAGAGATGAGTAAATAAACAATGAAGGAAACATGAAATGGAAGAAAAAAAAGAAGAAATGTAGGAGAGAAAGAAGGTGAGGAAAACTAAGAAAATATGGAGGAAAGAAAGAAATGAAAGAGGCATTGTAAAGTGAGAGAGAAAGAATAGGACGAAGAAGCGGGGAGAATTGGAAGACAAAAAAAGGTAAAGGAAGGAAATAGAGAAGGAAGTAAACTTGTTGAGAAGGTATATGTATGTATGTATGTATGTATGTATCTATATACTCTGTGCCAATGGAGCTAGATGACTGAAAATACAAGCATCATGTCCTTATTATTGGTTTGTACTGGGGGTGTTCAATTTGCAATGGAATTTAGAGCTAAACTGGTTCTTTAGTTTGAGTCCAACAGGATTCACCCATGTTTACTGAAAATTCGAATATTTTAGTGATTACATGACAACGGAGGACAAAAGAAGTATTCCATTCATTCATTGATCACCCTTCATCACAATCCTTAAATTGATCATCCATCCTCTCAAATTTATTGATCACTCCTAACAGGGAATGCTGGCAAAAGACAATGCTCTCACGGCTGTTTCTATTGAATGACTTACCAGACATGATTTAAAAAAAAAACATTTTTCAATTACAACGCAATTGCAAAATTATTTAAATACAGCCAACACTTTTTGACGGCATGTGTAAACTGCTACATAAATAAACGAATAAATATCTCCACAAGAAAAGAAAAATGAGAAATGAAAATATGAAAATTAAATAAGAATTTTGTTAAGAGACAAAATGAAAAGAATTACTACGAAACTAACGAAGAAGACACAAAACTTTTAAACGAATAAAAGAAAAATCCCCTGATAATAAAAAAAAGAGATAAAAATGTAGAAAAAAAGGGAAACAAATTTGAAGAATAGTTCGTAATTGAAAAGGAGGAAGAAAAAAAATTGCATATTTTAACAGGGGGGAAAGGGGGCTGTTATAAAAGAAAACGCAGCCCTGGCGTCAAGGCACGCGATAGCGAGAATTGAGTCACGAGACTAGAAACGAGAATAAAAGGGACGCGTCTGCGGCGGGTTCAACCATTTCGCATTCGTTCTTGTTTCCGCGCCTTTTTCATCCTTTGCCAACAAACCACACAACACGTAGCCGCCATGTTTTCGCGTAATCATTCCTCCGTCATTGTGTATCGTTTTTAATTAAATTTTATTCTTCTGTTTTTCTCCCCATCCTTCGATGAACACACGTTATACGTTGTCCGTATTGCAAACCTTAAGTTACCCTCAAAAAACCCTGCCACAACATGTTTATTCATACATATATATATATATATATATATATATATATATATATATATATATATATATATATATATATACTGAACAATCTATACAACAAAACGTGTCATCGGAAATAAAAATACATGAAAATAATTTAGTTTTTTGCTAAAATTGTCAAATTATATATATATATATAATTTACTACCGTTTATGTGTTTTTTATAAGTTCACCAACACACACACACACACACACACACACACATATATATATATATATATATATATAATGATGAAAGAGGCCTGCATTCATCGGGTGGAAATTGTTTCTGTTGCAAATTTTCCCTCGAAAAATGTGGGCTTCTTTCAGCCCTTTTCAAGGAACTTGAAGTCGTAAAATAAATTAATGTAACATAATCCCATATTTTCATTACAATAGCCGTATCTATAAAGATTTTGAGCATTCTACTTATAGAATTTGCAATGAAAAAAAGAATATATATATTTTTATTTATATATATATATATATATATATGTGTGTGTGTGTGTGTGTGTGTGTGTGTATATATATTATTGCAATTGACTTGTACTTGTAAAAAATCAAATGATCATGCTCTGAATTTTCATTCACACGCACACACACATATGTATAGACCAAATATGTCCATTTCTCAAATACATACTGTCACGTTGGAAGAGACGAAAAATACTGAGAATAAACGATATGAGAATTAGGTTTGAAAGCAGTTATCTAGCCTTTGCATTACAGGCGGACTGTTTAGCACGATGAAAATTTTATCGCTACGTTAAAGAAGCAGCCACATTTTCTTTTTTTTTTTAAAATTCTATT
>OY735219.1:3428774-3431274 GCA_963457665.1 Thysanoteuthis rhombus | reverse complement strand
GTCCCACAAGTATGATTTTGTACCAGACTGGAGTAATCATCTCAATAAGGGGGTCTTTTTTTATCGCGTTTAGATTAATAAATGGGCCCAACAGGTCAATTTGCTCGATTAGCGATTTCAATCCTCATTATGCACCCTCGTGCCGGACTAAACTTTAACCATAATTAAGAGAGCTTTTACCCTCAGGTAATGGTCAATGATAGAGTCCATCATATAACTATTACTGTGCAATCAGTTCGATTCTCTCCGTGTGTCTATTCATTTATGCGTGTAAATGTGTCCTTAAATCCAAATATATATAAATTCGTTTATTCGAGGTCTGTCCGTTTACTACTAACGAAAGAGCCTACCTAGGTAAAACAGCTCCTCAGTTCTCTTCAAAAATTCCTGTTCAGTCCCCACGCACCTATCCCTGCGCTGCTTCAACTTTTCAAAGCAGTCTGCAAATTCTTCTCTTGCTATCGCCATCAGCTTCCTCGTCGCGTTCTCCTTAATTGCGACCACGGTCCGAAATCTCCCTTTCAAAAGTGATTTCAGCTGCACGAGTCGGTCACACAGTTCACGAAATAGCGTCTCGCTGCCAACTGAGTGATCCCCCGGAACAGTTCCTGTTTGCACAAGCTCAGTTAGCCCCCCCCCCGACCACCACCACCACCATTGGTTGCCAGCTACAATCATTGCCACGCAACTAGTTCACGAAATATTCAAAATGTTCGGTTTTATTCTGGACAGATCTCGTATTTGTGAGCATACATGGTACTTTCGTAATTGAATACATCTTACTTACACCGCAATTACCCAACAACTTACCATTGTACTGGCGATTGATCTCCACCTGATATATTAATCAGCACATAACATTGCACTGTCGAGCTTGAAGATGTTTGGATCAGAGAAATCTAGTAAAAAAAAAATAGATATTTCTCAATAACGCTGGCTTAATGTCGGCCATCAAACTAAAACACAGGGATGATCTGCCTTTCTTAACATCACTGCGGTAGCATGTCTCTAAAACGCTAGTTTCCTGTCGGACACGGGTTTCTGACCAGTTAGGGTTTCATTTTGCTATTGAATGATTTTTGAATGTTTTGTGACTTTTATTTCGACTTTGGAAGTAACTTACAAAATCATATGTACAGGAATTGTGATCAATTCTAAATATCCAGATGATAAAGTAAATTTCTAAGTGCCAAGAAACAAGATAAAAAAAAAGAGAATGTCGAGTCACTTCCAAACAGGTACCTTCCAAACATTCATTCATACGGGCACCACTAGTTCTATAGAAATAGGATCTATGTGTAAACTAGTGTTTTTTTTGTTGTTGTTGTTGTTGTTTTTGTTTGTGTGTGTGTGTGTGTGTGTGTGTGTGTTCTCTTCACCTATTTATTTTTCAAACAGGTGAAAATTGGAAAAGAACGTAGAGTCTAACACAGTGAGGGGAAATGTGACTCAAAAAAGAAAATTTGGGAGTTATTGAGACGGCGATGATAACACCCTCTCCCACCCCCACTAAGAAAAAAAAAAGAAAAAGAAAAACACGTATTGATAAAAGTTTCAAAATATTGAATTACTAGTGTGTGCGGACGAAAAGGGGATCAAGTTGAGGAGGCTGGGGTGTATCACGACGAGGGGTTGATTGTGGGAATTGCACACACACACACACACACTTAAAGAGAAACACACATAATCGCACACACAAACTCAGACACGCACGCACACACATATATTCATAGGAGAGAGAGAGAGAGAAAGAGGAAGTAAAAGAGGAAGAGAGATCCCTTAGGGAGGCTGCAAAAAGATGAAATAAATAATTAGATAAAAATTAATTTTGTATCCCTCTGAAGTAAATACCAGACAAATAAGAAAACAACAACAACAACAACAACCATTCATCATTGGTTTTCTAATTATCTGCTTGGTTTACTTGCACTGTTAAAGTTGGCCAGGGCGGGGGGGGGGTCTTACAGGTGTCTCAGAAATTGGATGTGGGGGAGGAGCTGAACGAGATAAGAACTCAACAAATGGTTTTTGAGTCAGAGAATCAGAGCGAACAGAGTGATAAATATTGGAATAAAAGTGTAAAAAGTCTTCATAGTCATAATCTTGTCCTACGCGCCAAATATGGACTGGGAAATAGACTTTAACTCTCGTTCCAACGGCACCCGATTTAGCTGAACTATTTAATGGCACGCGAATTCTAACGGCACGTTTGTTTTTATATTCTCTCAAAATTATTGTCGGATATTAGTTTGTTGAAACAGTGTACAAAATATTTCAGTCGTCTTTCCGAAAACTAAAATTAGTAAGCCCTTAGAATAATACCGTCTAAATTAATTATTCCAATCGAAAGGAAAAAATACTAAAATTCTCTTCCTTTATTTTTGCTTTAAGTAAAAGAATTCCTTTAGAGGTTGTTTAAATTATGAGATTTTGATTTTTTCCAAATTACCCGACTGTGATACAAACCAAATCCTGGCACACAACCAGGTATATTAATATT
>OY735219.1:3411274-3423774 GCA_963457665.1 Thysanoteuthis rhombus | reverse complement strand
ATATATATATTCTTGTGTCATCCACGGACAGCTCTTTCGATGCATTACATCTCTTTATATATATATATATTACATCTCTCTCTCTCTCTCTCTCTCTCTCTCTCTCTCACTATATATATATATATATATATGTGTGTGTGTGTGTGTGTGTGTGTGTGTGTGTGTGTGTATGTATTATGCCTCTAGTCACCACATGTCCTACCCGTGGAAGAAAGGCAAATGAAAAATTACATGCGTCAGAAAAGACCAACAATTCATGATCTTCAAAAGGCGACCACACTGGCTGTACATGCTATACATCTTAAAAGAATTTGGGCTATTGCGTATTCCTTTCTTCATTAGTGTGCGAATTATTAAGCATCAAAGGTGTTTCTAACGAGCCAGGTTGAGTCATTGCTCTTTCAGATCTAAAGGAATCTTCAAAACGTGTCTTATTGAATGGTAAAAACTACATCCTTCTGTCTTTAATGGTATCCGAGGTACGGGACAGTTCTGTAACCATAACATTTGATATGAGTGACCTCACTTTCTGGTCGGTCGAAAGTACTGATTTTCAGCTACAGAACGCAAGGGTCGCATTGTATTCGAGTAAAACTGTAACAAACATTAAATAACAAAAATAATGAAATTAAATATCCATCATCATCAAGATTTTTTTTTAATATCAAGACTCACAGGTATGGTGCAAGAAAAGCCATTCATTGATATTTTCCTCGCGTCATTCAGTAGAACGTCATGCGGTAAAACACAAATAATAAAATAAAGCAATCAGTAAGGAACAACCCTCCCCCTCTCTCTCTCCCTCTATTTCTCCCTCTCTCTCTCTCTCTCTCTCTCT
The DNA here is from genome assembly GCA_963457665.1 of Thysanoteuthis rhombus. NCBI lineage: Eukaryota > Metazoa > Mollusca > Cephalopoda > Oegopsida > Thysanoteuthidae > Thysanoteuthis > Thysanoteuthis major. The sequence goes on along the minus strand of OY735219.1, from coordinate 3,422,936 downwards.
CTCTCTCTCTCTCTCTCTCTCTCTCTCTCTCTCTCTCACGCACACACACACACATACGCGCTCCAATTCTGAAGCAGGATTCGAAAATTGAGTCAAAGACGGTCGACGCAAAATGATCTCCTTCCCCGTGTCGTATGACGTCACACACCTCATACCCATCAATTTTCCAACGCAGGTTTCTCGGCACCCTGGCACACATCCCTGCCACTTCCGATGATCATCGAATTCTTCAGAACATCCCCATCGACTTCGTGAGTCAGATTTTTAGTCCAGTGGAAACACTTGTAGGTGGAGGTGGGGTAGGGGGGGTTGTAGCTTCGATAGCTGTGAAAAGAGACCCCTGTTGAACATCCACGTGGCTTTAAAGGTGAATCTCTTACAAGGGGCGAAATTGGATCTTACCCCGAAATTATCTTGCAGTAACGTCTTAGTCAATTTTTTTCTAAAAAAAGAAAGTTGTTTTTAAAATTAATCCAGTGACTATTGATGCCATTAAGGATATATTACGTATCATATTACCTGCGATAAGTGTAGAGTCCTTAGTAACAAGTACAGCTGTGAACTTATCAGTCATCTCAACCAATAAATCGTCTTCAGTAGCAGCATCATCATCAGCCTTTTAGTGTCCATCGTTGGACATAGACCTTCCCCAAGATTCGCCAACCCTTTTAATCCCTGGCGCCACTGAGTCAGTACTTTTTAAATTTGTTTAGTTTGTCTCATCATCTCATATTTTGCCAACCATATTTTTGGATATAATCCACGTTGCGAGTTCTGATGTCTGTCAGTTGTCTGACCATCTGGCATCATGGCCATCCCTTTGCCATTTAAGTTTTCTCGTGATCTCTGCGATATGTCTGACTCCTATTTTCCCTCTAATATACTGCGCTGTCTTGTGATCTCTTCATGTGATGTTGAGCATGATTCTTTCATGTGCACGTTACATGGTGTTTTGTATGAAGATCGATCTTCTGATTAGATTCAATGTTTCAGCTCCACAGAAACTATCGGGAGAATTAATTCGGATTTTTTTCCTTCTTGAAGATTGAACTGGCTCAATGAAAAGCTAGAGTGATTCTTTGTATGATTTCTTCTTTTGAGGGTTTCATGGAGATTCGTTGTCCTAGGTAGATGAAATTATCCACTTTCGTCAGCTCTGCTTACATCGAAACATAGCCTTCGTGGTATAAGACACCAGGTGCTTTTCGAAGCTATGTTTTCAGGATAAATGCGCATTACACGACGGATAATACGATAACATAGACACAAACATAACGTCCAGACGGTATTCTTTTCGAAAATGACTGACATCTCATTATAATGTAAACAGTTTTATTCGAGGTTTTGAGGGTTGATGTTTAAAACAACGCTCCAAGGAAAAAGTGTTTGATATACGAAGGGAAATAATGGAAAATAAATACATGGCCTCTAGGCTATTCTGACTATGACTTTGTGTGTGTTAGAATGTTATCAATATTCTCATTAGACAGTAAAATTTTCAGATCGAAATCAAGCTAATAAGTATGTTTTAGGCTATGAATATTCTGATCCACCCTAATATATATATATATATATATATATATATATATATATATATATATATATATATATATATATATAATGCTCCTCAATAGGAATAGAGCACTCTGATGGATGGGGAATAAATGTTAAATAAATATTTCGCTTATATTACTGACCGTCCAGTTCTGTGGCACAGAGGTAGGGAATCGGCGTCTGGGTCTGAAGCGAAGGTTACAATCCTGCCTCTTAGTATCCGATTGGATAATGGATAGTCTATAGCCAATACAACGAAACAGCTGTCTGTGGCTGACACAATTGTATATATATATAGATTTCAAAATCTCACTCGTAACTTACCATTCGCAAATATATCTGAAGTTTTACTGAATAAACAAAAAATAATGGCACACACACTCATTGGAACACCCACCAAAATATAAAATCTAATAACTGGCATTCGACCAACACAAAATCTAGAAAAAAAACGAGAGATTTTCTGAATGATTGGAGGGCGAAATTATTTTTTTTTCAATATTTTTTTTTAAGCCCTTATTACACATCCAGTTTGAGGGGGAAATAAGCGGGCCTAATTAGTAATTAAATTACTAGACGCTTGAACGAACATCGTCTCAGCCCTGCAGGCTTAAGTCCAAACTTTTTTTAAAATTTAAAATTTTTGTTTTTTATTTGAGTTTCTTTTAAGACATTTAAGTACACCAGAGAAAGGTCCAGCTGTGCGCTTTTTTTCTGTCTCCGGAAGACCGTCCAGCATTTCTACATCCCTGAACAGTTAGAACTAAACTCCGAAGTGAAGAAGATTTTTTAGAACAAAATTGGTACTTCATACTTGAGAGGCCAACCATTGACGAAGAGGAGATGGTGATCAGATCGTTAGAACCCCCCCTCCCTCGGTGGCTAGAAGTTGCTGGGTGCTGATGGACGAAAGGGGGAACAAGAGTGGACAACACAACGATGAAAATCTAGGGGGGCGGGTCTTTTTTCCGCTATTTTAGTTATTTGAGTAATTTACTTTAATAATGAATGGTGTGATTTTTCTTCTCAATCTCATGTTGCACAATGTTTTCAATTTCTCTTCTGGTCGTTTTGAGTGATCTCTGTTCAACTTTTTTTTGCAATCTCCGACGTTGTGTTCCCAATAACTTTACAATGTTTTGTTCCTTTTTCGAGGTTATATCTTTCTTACGACCTATGGCACTCTTTATATATCTGGAATTAAAAAAAATAAATATCGATAGCCAAAGTATAAAGACCTATCTGAATAGGTTTATTAAGTTTTCAAGTTAGTCCATCTGGCTGGGTATGTATGTATGTATGTATGTATGTATGTATGTATGCTTGTTTGTCTATACATATGTATATTAGTACGTAAATATGAGTGTATGTTTGTATGTACGTTTGAATGAATGTATTTATGTATGTATGTTTATATGTATGTATGTTAGTATGCTTGTAGGTATGTCTGTATGTTTGAGTGTATTTTTATGCATGTATGCTTGTATGTTTGTATGTGCATATGTATGTACATATATATGTTTGTATAAATGTATATATATATATATGTCTCTCTCTCTCTATGTATATATATATATGTATGTTTGTATGTACGTATGCATGTTCGTTAGTATGTATGTTGGTATGTATGTTTGCATGTATGTGTTTATATGTGTATGTACGTTTGTATGTATGCATTTATGTATGTACGTATGTATGTATGTGTGCATACAGACTGCACCACATGAGCTAAAGGGCAGAAATTTTCCACATTTGTTCTTTATTCAATCTAGAAATAAAAAATTGCTTTATCTCAATTCTCCCCTCACTAGATCATTCGTATAAGTTTATGCTGAATTGGTGACAATTTTGTGCCCGATAGTTTCTGGAAAATTCTAACCCATCAGTGATCAAACAAGAGGCGAGAAAATTAACTAATGTGTTGATTACCACCTATTGCCAGTTTTTGATTGATCACACATGTCATACTGCCAAAACGGTTTCTATTGACTGACTAAACAAACTTGCTTCTTTTTTTTTTTTCAAAATCTTCCACTTGTACCCAAGGTGTCATAGGGAGCCAGAGACCGCGGACGTGTTGAGTAATCAACTCTAATAATGAACAATAAGATTTTCTTCCAAGCTCTTACCTTGTTTCGTCAATGTTTTCAATTTCGTTTTTGATTGTTCTGTGCTATCTTTCAACTTTCCAGTGATACTCAACGCTCCCATCACCCAATAACAATACCATCTTCTTCTTTTGAGGCTATGTATTCCTTACGACCCATGCCAATATTAATATATCTGAAATTAAGAAAAAATAAATATCAATAGCTAAACTATTATGTATCTATTTTAAATATGATGAATAACCCTCGGGTTGCATAAGATCGCACAACAAATAATATCTTGTAAACATTTCTGTTAGAAAAAAAGATGTTATAAAATGAAATTCGCTTGGTACATATAGATATAAATACATCCAGAGAATTTTACGAATATTTCTTTCGTTAATACCGATCATATTGTGGAAACACTGACTTGCATAATAAAATCAAACATTCTGCTCAGTTGCGTCTTTGGAGATGGAGTAAACGCTCTTTCAAATATAACGAACATTCACTTTGTTTCTCAAGAACATACTCATTATTATCAACAGTAAAAAAATGAGTATCTGCACATACTGAACGAGAATATGTCGACATAAAATAGATAAAAGATTGTTAATGGCACAAAATAACAATTTATAGTGGCACATACTCACATGTAACTAATCTTTGTAAAATGAGATGGTTCAGTTTTGCTGCCGTATTTATAGTTTTTAGTCTATTTTATGTTGAAATATTCTTTTCTGGTGTTTTTAAGGTTTTTATAATCAAATCAACTTACTGGTCCTGTTTTCTTTAATATTTATATGCACTCATGACGTCCACAATTATAGCTACTATTGTTTTTAGGATTCGAACCACCGATCCCTCGATTACAAAATGAGCACGCATATCAACGAATAGGGGGTAATCTATTTTTAATATGAATAATTGGTGCCTGATTTCCCAAATCTTTCCCATTTCCAACGATAAAACTCCTGTTATGTGTTTACAAATTGGAGAATCCTTTTTTGTTTTCGAAAAAAAAAAAAGAAAAGATTCTCCGGGCCAAATCAAGTGTACGTAGAATGAATGGAGTTATTCACCCCTATGGTGTAGGCGTGCATTGCGTTATATAACAATTGGAGTTTTTAAAAAAATCCCAACAAACTTGTATGTAGCGTTTTTCAGAGCAATTTCTGTCACTCAGTGTAAATAAAAAAGTTATTCATAATAAAAGTCTCTGCGCGATAGCACAAGTTTGACCAAATGATACATTCACCGTGTAATAACTTGAGATCATTGCAAACATAGTTTCCTTAAAATATAACACGATTTATAATCATTTCTGTGGGATCATATATCCATTTCTTAATTATATATATATATATATATATGTGTGTGTGTGTGTGTGAGAGAGAGAGAGGGGGGGAGAGAGAGAGTATTTTTACTTTTCTCATGGTGGGTAGGGTTTTGACGGTGATTTTCCTATTCTACACACCCGTAAAAGTCTGCAATCTACCATATCAGCATGAAATGAACTTTACAATTTACACAGCCCAGCCTGGCACAAGAATACAAGCGTAAGGCACCGAATGAAGGTTGAACTCCAAACTCAATAGTAATGATTTGTGAGACCAGTTTCCTAACCACTTGACCACGGCAAAGTTTTGCAATAGAAAAGTATATAACTTCATCCTGCCACATAACACCAATGTTCGCGTCCAAACACGGTGCCGTGTCCAGACATATTTCTCTTCCACTCCATTAAGACTGTCTGAGCGACAAATCTCAAAATAAAACAGTAAAAAAAGTACAGTTTCAGGAACAAGAAACAAAAGTAACGAAAACCTGAAAAAGATTTTTTTTTTTAAATAAAAGCAAAAAATACATACATTTCTCACGCATGCCTACTTGCAAGAGAAAAAAAATGAAAACAAAAGGCAAAAAATCCAATCTACTAATGGAAGAAGCAACTGCCGGGCCTGTCTCTCTCACCTGTACAAAGTTCTCCTTATGTCTGATTGCAGTTGGACATAGAAAAACGGGGTCTTTACGCTATTTTTTTCTTTTTCACCCATGGCAACAAATTTGGGAGGGTTATATGTATTCATCCGCGTCTGTCTGTCCACACAATATCTCCAAAAATTCTCAGAAATTTCAATGGCATTTCGTGGAAGAGTAAGTTCATGGACTGGAAGAAAATTTATCTGGGAACTTTTTTGATCCATCTCCCCTGCAACGCAAGTATGTGTTTGTCCGAACAATATATCTAAAAGTTCTCAATTAATCTTTCTAGAAGAGCAGGCCGTTGGGTGGAGAAAAAATTAGTTTAATCTTTGGGAAGATCCAATTATTTATTTTTATTGATGAATATTTCTAATTTTTGCTTTATACATTCATGTATTCACTAACAACTGTCTATACAATATCTCCAAAAGTTCTCTTTTGACTTTTGTTGAGGGGTAAAGCAATGGGTTAATGGAAAATTGATTAAATTTCAGGGTAGATCAACGAATTCTTATTTTAATGTTACCTCCCCTGTATCGTAATTGTGAATTGACTTTCATTTGTGTTTTGTGACAATGGCGTTGGAAGAGGTGTACGCTCTGTGAGTGCTTCTTTTTTTTTTTTTTTTCTTCATCAGTTTCATTCTATTTCATCTTCCAATGTGGTGAGTATCGTCTAGTGAAGATTGGAAAAGCTGGCAAAAAAAATTGGAACATTCGCGGCGAGCGTGTCTCGTTCTGAAAGCTATTCAAAGAAATTAAATAAACTGCTGAAGGCAACAGACTTCTGAACGTAATATGGAAAAGCAAAGGTTTCTGTTTTATACATCGGTTATATTTGTTCGCTGTTTCTTTCATAAGTAAAGTAGTTGCGCTGGCCACGGCTTCGTCTGTCCCTCATATCATATCACTACCCGTTTGTGATATGTGAATTAGATTTTAGAGGTGACAAGCACCCGAAGTAGCATCACTCACTTCAACCTGCGCTATTTTACCAAGAACTGGGTGGAAGGGAGAGATAAACTCTTGCCTTTTCGAAAGACATTAGCATGAAGTGAACACAGAATATACAAGGTGTCCATTCCCCACATCGTTACAAGTTCTGTCACCTTTCACATTCTTTGTTCCTTACTTAATGATACATTTCTTTAAAATGATGAGGTGCAAACTTGCGTGCTTTCAGTGTTGGTAAGATACTGTAGCACTCTTCTTCTTCTTCTTCTTCTTCTTCTTCTTATTATTATTATTATTATTATTATTATTATTATTATTATTATTATTTTTATTATTATCTTGATAAACCGCAGGCATCAAAGATGGTGAAAGGTTTTATCCTTTTTTACATATGCGTACCATTCTTGCAACATGGCCAGCGGTGGGCTGGCCATGTTGCAAGAATGGCAGACAATCGATGGACATCACGTCTCACAACATGGATTCCCAAAGACCACATGCGCAACCGAGGCCGGCAAAATGTTGGATGGAGAGACGAGCTAGACGAGTTCAGGAAGTACTGGCTCCGTGGCGCCTATGGTAGAGAAGTGTGGCAAATCCTGGGGAAGGTCTGTGTCCAACGACGGACGCTTAAAGACTGATGATGATGATGATGATGATGTTTATGCGTTTTTGTGTGTTTGAGTGTTGGGGATCTTCCATCGCTTTTGGCCATACCGTTTTGTCTACAGACTTGAAAATTGGCATCAATAGTTCTTTCTAAAATATGATTCTTTCTAAAATATATACATTTTTGATTTCTGAGGAAAAGGGCTCCTTTGACCTCTTGTTGGCCTTATTTAGATGGTTTTATTGATAACATCTAATTTCTCCATAACCTAGATCTTCCTTGGCGTTTTTTACTCTATTTCAATTTTTTACGTGACTTCAAATTTTGACGCTTATCACAAGAACTATAATTGAAGAACCTCTTCTCCATGATGAGGAAGTACGACCAACTCACGTTGGATACACCGGTTCTCGTGAGATCACCAAAATTAAGCTATGTCGAGCCTAGTCAGTACCTACCTATACATGGGTATCTATCGGGGAATACCAGTTGTCGTAAGCAGAACAAATATTCGAAAGACCTAAGCAGCCAAAGGGAGTCTTACTAACATTTGCCCATGTGCACCTTATCCTGCGATACCATCGATGGGGATATAAGCAGAGAACGACGATACATTGTCCTCGTCGTATTGACAAGATGCTTTTGCAAATTTGTAGGGAGCTTGGGGTCATTGTTTTCGTGGAGTTTAGACCGAAGCCCTTCATTTTGAATTCGGTCTGAAGAATCACCAAAGCCGCCAGCTTTAACTAATTAATCTCCTTCTTCTTTCTCTTTGTAAGGATTCTTGGAACCTGTCAAGGTTTTCGTGTCTTCTACTCTTGCGCTTAAACGTGTCCTTACCCGCGTCTTTCATCGATGTCAAAGTGAAAACTCTGCCACTAGCGATTTTTTTTTTTTTGGCACTTGACTAAGACGGCCATTGCTGTTTTCTTTCATTGAATCGAGCATCTGTAATTAGAGCGATGAAGATTACCGGTTTACCAGAGCTTCTGTCTATCAAAACAGATTGAGTCATTTGAAGAAACTATATAACATAGCATTTGTCTTTTGGCCACTAGTTTATAATTTCTTTGTTTGGGATGCAACGAAGGTATATTTGCTTACGTTTCAAGTTTCAGTCATGGCTGCGATCTCATTTTGTCTAACCCTATTCCAAATTGGAATTGACTTAATCGACTTTGTTCTACCTGGTAACGTTGTCAGTGATGGAAAACAAATGACACGCGTGTCAGTAGTGACACGCAGGATGTTTTAGGGGCTTGGCCGAAAGAAAAAAAAAGTTTCGTCAAACTCCAGCCCAAGTTGGATTTGACTTTGTTTTTACACCTATAACAAGAACAAAAAGAACAATCCTCACGAATTTAGGGGATTAACTCTCCACTGCCTTTGTATAACATCAAGTTGAACTAAACCTATATATAAGATTAATTGTTTCTGGCCTCTCGATTTTCTGATCATTTCGGCACTTCTTTCATCCCCGGACGACCGAGATGATGGATTACAACCGTAACCATCAAAGATGGCGAGCGGTTCTATCGTTTTTTTAGATATTTTACAGGCGTATGTTTGTTTGTTCTAGCACTACTGGCCATAATGCTTTGTTTGCAGACTTGAAAATAGGCATCAGAGCCCCTATACACCCCTGTTGAAAATGTTCACATTTTCATTTTTGGAAAAAATCTTTAAAAAACGAACATTTTGGGGGCCTTATTCTGGTGCGTTTATTAATTTGTTCTTTCGTTCCTACATTCCTAGCCATACTGTTCGCAGACTTTAAAACTGGCATCAGTACCACTACAACCTTTCTAAAAATGTCTTTTTCTTTTCAGAAAAAAAAAGGAAAGCTTATCAATAAAATCTACATTTCCCAGAATATAGACATTTCTGCAATTTTTTCTCCTCTATTTCAGATGTTTTCCAGTGGAAAACGCTAGTGAAGTCATGAACAGAATTTATTCTGACCATATTTATTCTTCAGTGGAAATTTTTATTTCTTCGCATCATTTCAAATTATGACGCCACAGTTGTTCCATTATTGGTTGTGATGGCGAGTTAAACACTGATTTATTTGAAGTGCATCTTTCAGTAACCAAATTTTGATCGTTGAGCCCTGCGGTCTTCTTCAGGTGTTATATTCTGTAACGTTATTTCAATTCCGAACCGGATCCTTTGTTTAATCCACGTGAGTCGACCGTTCTCATTACACAGTCTCTGCAAAGGGGTACCTTGTATTATTTTTATCGATTCGTCCTTCTTGTAATGTCGTTTTAGTCCATTCCACTGAACTTAGGCACAGTTATCCCTAGCTTTTTAAAAGTTACCTACTTACCTGCCACCTCATTGCTTTTACGAAGAAAAAAAATCGAAAATCGAAAATAGTTTTGGAATGGGCCATAGTAGAGGAAACGCATACCCATTTCCTCTCTGACGTAGACCCAAGCCTCGTGTACCTCCTATCACCCCAACTTGCGATCACTCAGCTTAACATACCATAATCACTATTTGTTACGTCTAGAAACGCTAAAACCAACTTTCCCACACAAATCAATCGTAATCGCTACTTCGTTTTACACCATTTCGGCTTACAAAAGCTTTTTTTTAATAGTGAATAAAATCTATGCTAATTTCTCGTAACTATTGTGCATCTCTTCTAACATAGGTTTTTCATATCTAAATTTGGATCTATTTCCATTTAAAATGTTTTAGATATAAATTTAGACTTATTGTTAATTAAGATATTTTATACATAAAATTAGATCTATCTCCAATTCAGATATTTTATGACTAATGTAGATCTATTTCTAATTTAGATATTTTAGGTACAAATTTAGATCTTTTGCCAGTGTAGATATTCTATACCTAAATTTAGATCTATTATTTTTGATAGAAGATCTGTAATATTCTATCTATTTTCATTAGAATTCTCGAAAACCGCTGATCTTAAAACTACTTCAAATCGGGCACTGAACTTCCGTGTGAGCCAACTGATATATGAGGGGAATATTAACTACGCACAATTACCAGTTTCCGAGGAATTACAGTGCATACTCGCATTCTCACAGAGGTTTTTTTTCTGATGTATTTAGATGTTTTTCAAGTCTATAAATATACTTTCAGAGAGGAAAAAAAAAACGCATGCCTTAGTACAGGTGCACCTGTTTGAGTGCAGTACCCCGAAAATTTATATGCCTAATTTATGTCTGCGTTAATGGCCGTTACAATTACACGCCACCCCTATCTCATCCATCAGCCTGTTGATTGTGTCTCGCATCTGATTTTAGAAGCGAACGGATATGAACTGCAAACCTTACACACCGACCTTTTTTCTAACAACTGCTGGTATGGGATGTATGTTGTTGTATCATATGCGTCTGGTAAATACACCTATAACAGTTGCTGTCAGATGTTCCACAGCCTTTGTCTTATAGGCGTGTTGAAGAACATTCTTAGCTTGGTGTATCATTTTTTTAATTTAAAATAATACTGTTATCGGAGTGTTATTTATATGTATACGCATATTTTAGTTTCAAGTAAATGTTATGTATAGGCAGTCGAATTTTTATAATGTATTTATAAAACTAGGAGTTTAATGAAATATAACCTGGAATTTCAAAATATACTCATGAAAATAGGATGATAAAATGGAATTGAACAAGTCGGGCAACTCTGGCATCAAACCCCTCTTCGAGTGACAATGGTGACGACAACTTTTGTTGACTAAATATTATAAGTAAATTCTGAAATATATAAAACTAGCCGGTTTAGCTCAGTTTGTAAGAGAGGCCTTCCAGCAATAACTTGGTAGTGATTTTAAATACAATTGGGAATTGTTGATTTTCTCTATCGAGTTGGTTTACTTTTGTATATAGAGTTGGTTTACTTTCATTTATACAGTTGGTTTACTTTCATTTATACAGTTGGTTTACTTTCATTTATAGGGTTGGTTTACTTTCATTTCTAGGGTTGGTTTACTTTCATTTATAGGGTTGGTTTACTTTCATATATAGAGTTCGTTTACTTTCATTTATAGAGTTCGTTTACTTTCATTTATAGGGTTGGTTTACTTTCATTTATAGGGTTGGTTTACTTTCATTTATAGGGTTGGTTTACTTTCATTTATAGGGTTGGTTTAACGTGACTTTATACGCATAACATAGGAGAGTTTATCCCTTAGTGTAAGTAAGATTATTTTTGTTCTTATTACGGGGGCAGAGAGAAAGTCCACTCCGATTCGAATTGAAGTTTTAAAAAAAGTTTCATTTTTTCAAAGTCCATAAGACTTGAGGCGTGTCTCCACTGACACTCGTGTCATGAGTTTGTCATCATGTGAACATATGTTTTGATATGTTTACGTGTATATTAGTTTCCTCTTAAACGTGTACGTGTTGATTCTCTCGACTATGTACCTTTTGTTTTTGTTAAGGCTGGTGACGTGAGAACGTGCCACTGCGTGTGTTTGTAACTTCGTG
>OY735219.1:3341274-3408774 GCA_963457665.1 Thysanoteuthis rhombus | reverse complement strand
GCTTGGACACTGTAATGCTACAAATGTCCTTTTCTTCTGTTGATAATGGAGAATTGGCACAAGTTTACTTACAAAATCTCTCAGCCGAAATAAATTAATAGATGAATAAGTAAAAATAAAAGTCAAAAGGAAGGAAGAAAGAAACGTCAATCAGACCTTTTACGCACGCTGGTCGTTCTAATGTACAGTGACAAATGACCTCCACAACAGGAAATATCGGAAAATTTGAGACATCGTAAATCTGTCCGTACAGACTTACGGATCAACCTTTGATGAAAAGAAAACTGAGAAGCCAGTCTCATTAATGTAGAGACTCTTTGACTTTAAATCAATTCAGCTCTGGTTAGTCAGTCAGTAGAGACCGTCACGTGACCTACGTCTTTTCGGCAGCATGCTATGTCGGATGCGAACAATTAAATTATAGGAAAAAAGGGGTGATAAATGTATGTCTCCTTTTGTTGGGTGATGATCACCAAAACGTCCGAGTTTTCAACTCCCCCCCCCCAAAAAACAAACAAAACAAGCGTGAATACTGCCAGATACAAACAAGGGACCAATTTAGCCTAAATTACCTCACAAATCGAGCCCCAACACACACTGAGAACTTAGATCAGTGGGGAATTTCCAAAACAAAAAAAAAAGTTTTTTATGGACGTAATAAGAGTAAATGTTGGAATTTTCAGCACTCTAGATCCATCGATCCGGGCTTTACATGTGATAGATACAGAGCCAGCCGGCTAGCCAGCCAGCTAGAAAAACTTAAAAACTGAAGAAACCTTTGTTGACAGATTGGGCGATAGTAATAACCCCGCCTAACGCTGCTCCGTTTGGGGTTGATTTACTCTGGTGCCCCTTTTGAGATATTTTTGTAATAATTTGATAAATCAAAAATTGCCGAAATAAATAACGATAAAAGACAGCATCATGGCCAGTCTGTGAAATAAATCTATTCTGTACATATTCATGTGTATGGGGATAAACATGTACACTTTGACATACGTGATAATATCATCTACAAAACTTGTTTTTTTTTTTTGCCAAGACACCTTGCTGACTATATCACACCATATATGAATGATTAGCGTAACGCAGAAAAGCATGCTTATATTCATTCTAATTGTCTCTGTTTAGCACTGGACAGCATAGTTGGGGAGACCAGTGAGAATCGGACTCACAACAGTTACAATGATCAGCAAGACTGACATGCTAACCATAATCCCATAAAAAAAAATATTTGCAGATTTGCTTCGCTTAGACTTGCAGAAGGCAGCAATAGAGAAAACCCGGTGAGGATCGACTTCACTCTAATAGTTACTAGTCTATCTTACAATCCAAGTTACTTTTTTTTGATTTAAAGGGTTTTTTGTGTATTTCTGATATTTTTAAGAAATTGATAGAAATAAATGGCTACTAAATTGAATTCTTTTATTACCAATTGGCATCTTCGGTTAAGTACTGATGATTTTCTAGCATGAGTTATTCGTTGATTTGAGGCAAAATATAACTAGATATATCTAAATGGATAATTTTCATATCTCAAATTCTCTGAGGCATTTATTTAGCCCATCGTTTGCTCATTAATACGTGATCTGGCCGGCACAGACAAAAAAATTGCTGTCTCTCGGTCTACGGTATAAGTTCACTAACTATCGCTTTATGCCAGGCGTTCATGTTGGCTAATATATGTATGTTCATAAGTATAGCAACTATCATATAGGCATTCGAAGTGAAGATCGAACTCTCTACACTGGTGTTCGAGTCGGGCTTATCAACCATCGCTTAACGACATGCGACCAGAATGAAACATAGTATGAAAGAGACAAAAACTTGGGGAAAACGCACCTAAAAATGTAGAGGAAGAGAGAAATAACTTCATTTGTCGAGGAAAGTGAAAGCTGACACTGCTAACCAATACGTACAAGAAAATTCAACGACCATTTTTTTTTTTTTTTTTGCCGGCGTTGTTGTCAGTGTTTCTCTCTGTATAAATAGATTTGCTCTGCTTTCCTCCACAGGGAAATCAGGATTCGTGTCTGGCGAGGACTTGGAACGTTGATTAACCTGGAAAAAATGAAAATATTATTAGTATTATCATTTTTATTTGGGCAATTCCGGAAAAAATAAAACAGGTATGTCGAAAAACAACCTCCGCGTTGATTAGTGAAACTCTTTGATTAATCAAAAAGTCTTACCAGCATATCATTCTCTCTAACCCCCTCTCACTATATATATACATATATATATATATATATATATATATATATATGTATATATATATATATATATATATATATATATATATATATATATACGATGACTTGGCTCTGTGAACGAAGATTCCTTGGAAGAGTTCTTTTCAGCAGTGGAGCAATAGACAATAGGGCCTGTGAGTAACTTTCCAACCTGAGTAATGGAGTATTAAGATGAGATGCTACTTGGTTTGGGTCGACTGACCCCACACTTTAAATAAATAGTTTGCATCCTATGGTCCACCAATATATATATATATATATATATATATATATATATATATATATATATATATATATATATATATATAGCAAATCATCGCATTACCCGGGAGTGGCAACTGAGATTTGATTCCCCTGTAAATTCTGTTGTTTAAAAAGGGAAAGATTTCAGACCGTGAACAAGGTTGAGAGAACGTGTCAAGGCAACTGACAGCGATCTCGAAAGAAGTCTTCATAGATTGTTTTGAAAAGTGAGATTGATGCTGAGATAGTCACGTTGCGCCAAAAGGGGATATTTTGAAGGGGATTTTGCCTCACTAGGGTTGGGCTATTCTTTCTTTACTATATTCGGCTGTAACCTTTCGTAACAGACCTTGTATACAAATTCAGTTTCCTCCTGCTATCCAAGAGCTCAGCATCCATATGAAATTTTCCGTAAACTAAAATAGTGTAAAAGAAACAAGAAATCGCCATTAATTTATATGGAAAAAATTTGAGCGTTCCCAGACCACCCAAAATAACCTTGCGTGTCAGCCACTCTCCAGCCCTGTTGGGCTTTTCTGATAATTCAGGACACATCTCATTGATGGAAACATTTAATAAATTGGAATAGGATGTTTGCAGACAAAGTTGAAATCTATGATAGCTTTGGTATAAGTGGTATGACGCCGAATTTGATAAAACAGGAATAACTGTACATTAATATGTAAAGTGAGTGAAACTGACAGATATACACATATATCAAAAGCGCAAAATGTACCTGATACATTTCAAATAGTTTATTTCTGTATCTTCATCCAGCTTCACAATAGACAGAAATTCGATCAAGTAAACAAACCAAGAAAATGTTGAAAGTGAACATTTTTGGTCCGATTTCTGTCAATTTCGTAAAAAAAAAAAAAAAAAAAAAAAAGGGGGGGGGGAAAAAGTGTGTTAAATAAACTTATTGAAATGTATCCGATAATCGCACTAACGATAGAGAGATAGATAGATAGAGCCGCACTTCCGGGTCACTCGTAAATGATTTGTGCTAACAACCGGAAGTAATCGGTCTCTTGTAACACTCGTGATCAGTTTAAAAATGACATTCTTCCACGACTCTCCAGCTGCCAGCCGCGTTTCTAACGCATCGTCAACCCCAACCCCAACCCCAACCCCAACCACCCCAACCCCAATTCCCTTTCTCTCCTCCACCTCCGTCTTGATGTCAAACCCCTACTTAATACTCTTCCTCTTCACCACTGATATTTCCCTTCGTTTCCCAGTTTAACACACGGTCCGCCCATAAAAACAGCATTTTAAAAAACCCTCTCTCATCATTATCTGTATTAACAACAGCGTTTCCTTCCTCGTGTCTGTTGACGATTTTGATTAAACGTGATTTGGGCAACAAGGACCTAGGGGCTGCCAGTGGTGGACAGACCCAACTCGCCGATCTGTGTTAATCACTAACCATTTGGTTTTCTGGGTTTATATTTTGAAAATAGTTCATAACCTGGAGGTTTCCAAACCTCTGATCTATAAATTATTGAAAATAAATCCTATACCTTCCATAAATGTGTTTCAAATAACTTGCTAATAATTCGAGTACCTTCAAAAAAGCTTTTGATTGATTAGCCATCAATTGAAACTTTGAATCTCACATGGCGTATGTGGTGTCGTAGTTTGGTTAGAACTTTGCATTGAACAAAAATGATGGCGGGGAAAAATACACCTAACCCCTTAAGAAAACTGTACCCTTCTGAAAAAAAAAATGTTAATTTTATCGTCAGAATCTTTGCGTCAATAATGATGAATTGTTCATTGTTTCGATAGGAATTGAAGGAGGATAGGAGTAATTCCGAGCGATATTCCGGGTTTACAGTCGACTTAACGACAGATGAATTAGAATAATAAAATCATCTTTCACGGTGTCACGACTACTTTTGAAAACTGTACGCTTTCTTCAGCTTCATATTCAGCAGCGATTGTCATTGTTGACGATTTAAAATCCTGCACCAAAAACACGCTGACTTGAGATTAGCAGCAGCTGTCGTCGTTGACGACTCAATTTTTCGTACGGAAACGCTTCGTTCGGGCCAGTAAGTTGATAAACAAAAATTCGGTTTTTTGTTTTTTTTTAATTTTTTTTAAATTCAAAAAAAATTTTTGAATTTTTTTAAAAATTCTTGACAAAATAAGGAATGAAGGTTCAAATGTTCACCCTTATAGCTTTTCTGGTGCGACCTGAACGCGAGATTGATAGCTAGCCCACCAGAACATCTTAGGAATCACAGAATCCTATACTGACAGTATCGGTGACAGTTTTGTGTGACTCTTTCTAATACATAGATAGATGGATAGATAGATATGAATGAATGTATTACCATAGATAGATATAAAGAGATTGGGATAAATAGATAGATAGATAGATAGATAGATAGATAGATAGATATGAATAGACTGCAATAGTTGGATAGATTTGAATGGACTGCAATAGATAGATAGATAGATAGATAGATAGATAGATAGATAGATACGAATATATTGAGATATATAGACGGATACAAAGATAGATTGATAGATATGATGACAGATAGATAGATATGAATATACTAAGATAGATAGACAGGAATGAATATTGATGGATAGATAAATAGATAGATAGTTATGAAGATAGATAGCTAGATTGATAGATATGAATATAGTTAGATAGATAAATATGAAGATTGATAGATAGAAAGAGAGAGATAGATAGAAAGATAGATATGAATATATATATAGATATAGATAGATGGATTGATAGATTGATAGATAGATCGATAGGTAGATAGATAGATAGATAGATAGATAGATAGATAGATAGATAGATAGATACGAATATAGTAAGACGGATATGAACTAAACAAATTGGATATGAACGGACAATGAAATAGATGTAAATAAACGAGATACTCATAGGGAAAATGATTAAGAAATAGAGATAGAGAGAGGTGAATTCACTGAGAGAGAGAGAGAGAGAGAGGTGGGAGTTTTGATGTAATACGGCTAAGGTATTGCTGTACAAATGAATGTAACCAAGTCTAAACCGGGTGAAAATAAACAACGAGAACATTTGATTATAGAATATTGTGGAGACTTGTTGTGAGTTGATTTCCAGTGAAGGCCACCAGCCACTTGTGGTGTGAAAAACCCAAATAGTAACAAGAAAGGCAATTACAGTTGATCTGAGCATTCGAAGCAACATTTAGCTCGCACATGGTGACGAGATGAAAGTGTTCCATGATGAAGTGTTCCTACGTTTCGGCAGCTGTCGAAATTCGGTCTGCCGCGATGAGTCAGCGAATTCTGTATCGTGTTTCCGTCGAGCGTCGACGCTCGCAAAGTTTCGCAGCATCTGAGACTCGTTACCAGAAGTTGATGATAGTGAATCATTCCTCTGGGATGGGTATAGGCGAAGGTGTGTGTGGGGGGGAGGTTGAAACAAAAGAACCTGTATCTTCAAAACACATTTGAGAGTATCTTGATTCAGAGAAGCACGCCTGCAATCACAGGATACACACGCACACGCACACGCACACGCACACTTGTGTGAATGTATGCTTACGTTCATCTATCTATCGAACCCCCAGCATGCACACACACACACACACATGGTACCCCAACAGTCTCGATCAAACATCACCTCCCCTTCAGTAATGATTTTAATTTATAACTCATTGCAAACATGTAAATTTTTATTTTATATATATATATATATATATATATGTGTGTGTGTGTGAGAGAGAGAGAGAGCGAGAGAGAGAGAAAGAGAGAGAGAGAGAGCATCTGCTTTTGGGTCTGAAGCGAAAGTTTCGACCCAACCTAGCTGTAGTGGGAAGGATACTAGATTGTCTATAGCCACTCTGAGGAGTTGTAATTAATACAATGAAACAGCTGTCAGTGGATGACACAATTATTAATTATATATATATATATATATATATATATATATATATATATATATATATATATATATATATACATATATATATATATATATATATATATATATATATATATATATATACATATATATATATATATATATATATATATATATATATATATATATATATATATATATATATATATATATATATATATATAATCTACAAAGCTTTACGGATCTAAACAGTAAATGTTTAAAAAAAACTTTCTTCCTAAAGTTTATGTCATTTCAATCAATAATTTCCCAACATCTGTTAATGTGATTTATGAAAATTTCTCCGATGCTTTTAATGTTTTACACCGCATTAAATATCATGGTAATATGTATGAATTCCTCTTGTTGAGATCATCAGCTGTTTACCAAGTTACTGTTTCGGAGATTTTAAAACAAAAAGTCAAAAAGTGAGAATAGCATTCAGCGTTTGTTTTGTGGAGTGTTGTTATAGAGGCAACACGAATCCTCTACTTCTCTTGGCTACAACGTGTTCTCCTGTACCTTTTATTTATTCCAACCTCCGATGGTTCAGCCTGTCATATCACCGTCTCCATTCTGGTATCTCTGAAAGCTAAAAAGTTATTTATTGATTATTAATTAATGGTAATTGCTTCCTCACTTTACGCAATTTTTTTCAATATGGCTGGCCTTCCTTTGGATCTTGGGGAATACATGTACCAAATTAATATAAAAGGCTTCAAGCTTTTCTGAACTAAATCCTTTCTAAATTAATTGCATAATTGTTACAACATCAAATATTGACATTATTCCATCTTTTAGGTAAACTGTGCATTCTATCATAAAAGTACGATTCCGGATTTAACTCGAAGAATTCTTCGCAGAATGAGTCGATAGTGTGTCATGGAGTAAAAGAAAGAATAGTCTGAAAGAGGTTTTAAGAATACGCTAAATGTGAGAGCATTTCGTATTCCAGCTCTGTGATTGTTTGTCATGTTGCATGTTGACTAAACCAGTCACCAAAATTATTAACACACGTTTCTTTAGTTTTCAAGTCGGTCTGGCTGACAGATAGCAAGCCGATGAATCTATGTATGTGTCATGCGCACAGGCTGGATATCACTCTTCATTATATCTAGAAAGAACAGTTTTTTTGTTTGCTTTTTTTTTCTTTTTTTAAATTAACCTTTATATTTTTTTGTTGGTTCGGGTCCATTCTCAACGTGAGTTGATTCTAAAATGGTCCTTTTCTTGTATCAGGAAAGGCCCGTGATTTTCCTTATCAAGTTCTGGCGTACCTCAGAGCGTTCTCTGGTCTTGAACTCAAAATCTCTGTGTTATTTTAAACAGAGGTTTTGAGTTCAAGGAGAAATGGAATACGAGTTCAAACTCCAGCTAGAGCTGTTTATGTTCACTAGGCGCTACTGTCCATGAAAATAGCTTGAACCCAACCTTCCTGAGCATTATCCCATTGGTAGATATCTTGACAGAATGCTCTCTTGCTGACATGACATGGTTGTTCGCGGAGAAAATACAGAGGGGGGGGGGGGGAACACTGGGGTGAAACACTCTCTACTATAATTACTGGCCAGGTAGTTATAATTGGAAAAAAAAAAAGGAATTTTGTTACACCCATTGTCAACCGTGACAGGATCCAGAATACAAACACACACATAGACACACAAAATGCACACGAACACACACGTATGCACACAAATACTCACTCAGGCACAAACACACACACACACACACACACACATACACACACACATGTAGATAGACGGATAGATAGATAGATAGATAGATAGATAGATATAAGTTGATATGTACATATTTGTGCACTGATTGATGTAAAGCTCACGCATACAGAGACTCTCACGCAAGCCAAAACGTATCGTGGACGTTGATAATTGCCCGTGCATTCAACACGTCACGTGGTGATTAAGCATCACGTGACCGCAGAAAACGGAACACGCAAGTTCGTTTGCTCATTTTATAAATATATACTGCCAGGAGGGTGTTCGGCGAACCTGTCGTATCTCTGGAATTCAATACAGTTCGCCTGTCTTAACAGCTTCGATGTACACACAAATCAACGCCGATTCTGGAGATGGGGAGGCCCTCCCGCTAAATACACATTGAGATCCATTTCCATGTCGTTACTCAGAATCGATATTAATTTAATGCAATTACTGTATGAAAAATGACCAGATACATAGAGAAGTGAACTTTGTTTTTTTTTTTTATCAGACTCGGATAAATAGATAGACAGATAGATACGTTTGTAGACATATACATGCATACATATGAACGTATTGTGATAGATATTTAGATAGATAGATAGATATGTTTGTAAACATATACATACGTACGTATGAACGTACTGTAATAGATAGATAGATAAATAGATAGATATGTTCGAAGGCTTATACATGCATACATGTGAAAGTACTGTGATCGATAGATAGATAGATAGATAGATAGATAGATAGATAGATAGATAGATAGATAGATTGATAGATAGATAGATACGTTTGTAGGCATATAGATGCATACATAAGAAAGTACTGTGATAGATAGATAGATAGATAGATAGATAGATACGTTTGTAGGCATATAGATGCATATATATGAACGTACTGTGATAGATACATAGATAGATAGATAGATAGATAGATAGATAGATAGATAGATAGATGGATACATACATACATACATACATACATAGGCAGATAGATAGATAGATAGATAGATAGATAGATAGATAGCTACATACATATATACATACATGCATACATACATACATACATACATACATACTTGCTTCTATACGATTCTTCGCAGCCATTTTGATGCAACCCAAATCAATCTGACTGACTCAGTACCAGGACAATTCGATGTAACATCTATTACTCATTCATTAAACGCCAATAAAAGAAATATATTCAATAAGAGTAGGCATTACTTTGACAGTGAAATTAATTAATATATAATTATAAGCAAAACCTCGTAAATATTCCAGAGGGGTCCTTTCTTAAACCCTCAGCCTGCCTCTAGATTTCCCCATGCTTTATGTTAGGGAGCAGGTCGGTATTCTAGTTAATAAACGCGCAAAATCTTTCATATATATTAGTGTTTTATGCCACTGGTGAGAGAAAGGATTGGCGAAAGATATGCTATAAACTTTATGTGAATAAAATGTATAGAACCAGAAATAAAATCATTTTACAATTCCGTTTACATTGCAAAACGGCGTTTACTCGTACATCTCCAGTACAATGGCTCACGGTTTTCGTTTGGGGTAGGTACTCAAACACGAATATATCATAATAATAATTCTCTTATCTAAATTTTTCTTCGGTCTTTCTCCTCTCTGTTGCAACGCTTTTTTTTTATTTTTTTAATTTTATATCATCAATATTCCACATGGTTCGTGGGTTTTTACGTATGAACTAGTCGTTGGTTTGTTTTTATATCGCGTCAGCCGCATCGAGCAGTACCCAAACCCGTACATATATCTGAACACTGTGATAGAGAGAGAAATGAGCACATGTACATGCATACATATGCACTTGCATATACACCTATGGACGTACTCGTATATATATATATATATATATATATATATATATATATATGTGTGTGTGTGTGTGTATGTGTGTGTGTGTGTTTGTGCAGATAGATAGATAGATAGATAGATAGATAGATAGATAGATAGATAGATAGATAGACTGATAGAGAGATGGATAGATGTAAAAGCATTATTATATGCGTAAATAACCACGAAATTTGACCGAAATATATATGCAGTGAAAAATACATTTAATATTTGTGTGTCCCAATTACTATTTCCTTGAAAATCTAGCTTAATTCGCAGCTGGGAACGATTCAGTAGAATATATCAAAAGATACCAACATCAATTCTGCAGACGTGGCTCCTATATACATGTTGATGTCGTTATTTATTGTTGATATTATTTTAATGCGATTACGGTATGAAAAATGACCAAACACACATCGTGGGGAAATTCGTTTTTTTATCAGGCTTGTACCTTTCTGACAAGAAATGAATTATTATCTAAACATATCAACACTATTTTGACTTTTTTTTGTGCAGATGTCTGCTCGCCTTGTGGACTAATGGCATACACACGAGCTACCATTACAGAGATACAATAAATCAGGATTTCAAACCTGGAGTGTTGTCAGTCAGCCAGTCAGGTAAGATAGGAGGAAGCTGATATAAAAGCAGGTAATGTCACTAGACGGACGGCCAAATCTGGAAAACAAAACGAAAATATATCAATATGAATGGTAGAACCTTTTGGCGAGCAAATTACAGATGGGTTGAAAAAACATACGATGGGCTACAATAACAAAATATCTAATTTTTTTTTTATTTAACTTAATATCTAATATTTATTACTGTATCTACCCGAGTACAATCCGACCTTGATTTTAACATGGCCCCCCTTTTTGTACGTAAAATCCAATAATGTATGTTATCCGGAGCAAATTAGAATGCATGAGACGCGAAAATATAGAAAACCTGAAATACAAACTCTTAAACTGAAATGGTTCCTGCTTTTGCTTCGTAACTTTTGGTGTGGATTTAACTAGAGATCAAAATCCAGTACGTCTGCTGCTTTGTTACCAAACTACAACAAAAAAGTTACCCGTCATTTTTCATGGGGTCTATGCTAGTCTTTATTATAATTCAACAAATGCCGGTCTGTCAGTATGTGACAAGTAACTTCGGGAACCACGCAACATATCCCCAGGAAAATGTCTGCATGTAGAAATTAGACACCGGAGCATTTTTTTTTTTTTTTGGAAAGTTTATTTTTTAAAATTCCGACCGACATTTCTCAAATTTTAGGCCGGGGTGGGGGTAGCTGGGGTGGGTTTGCAATGTAAGTATCATAGTATATTGTTCACTTACTTTATGTACAGCTGCTGTGGCGTTGTGAACGTTCCAAGATTATGTGTTTTTGAAATAAGTCGTACGAGAGACAGATAGACAGAGGGGGATAATTTTGATATATACGAAGGAGAAAGGGAGAGGACTTTATATGTACGAGAAAGAGAGAACGTTTATATGTACAAGAGATGGAGATATTGATTATATGAACTAGAGAGAGAGGGGGGAGATAGAGAAAGCGAAAGAGAGGAAGGAAAAAAAGGAAGAATTATTTTGAACATTTGCCCCTTTTAGAAAGTGCACTAATGAATTATTGAGAATGCAGAAAGATTTCATTTTCTTAGTTATAGATTTCATTTGCTTCACCGTGGTAAAAGAAATTGGTCAGATGATTGATTCCTTTGGGGGGGGGGCACTCTTTATACATATTTTCCTGTGTCAACGCTATATGTATGTGTATATATATATTTATATATATATATATATATATATGTGTGTGTGTGTGTGTGTGTATGGGGGGAGGTGTTATTTCCCTTAGTGGGGAGATATACAAAATTATATAAACTTTGACCTCTTATTCGGAGTAGATGGGTTCTAAATGTATATAAAGCGAAGAAAAATGTACAAAAATATTTTAAGTAATTTTAGTAAATCTCTCTCTCTCTCGCTCTCTCTCTCTCTCTCTCTCTCTCTCTCTCTCTCTCTCTCTATATATATATATATATATATATATATATATATATATATGTGTGTGTGTGTGTGTGTGTGTGTGTGTATCTGTGTCTGTTCATTATTATATCGGAAAATAGGTGGTCAGAAAATCATCAGCAAATGAACAAAATGTCCTTGAGCAGCAGAGGCACGTCTTGCATGTAAGAGCCCTGAGACATAACAGCGTAGCGTGGGTTGAGCGAAGGCCATCTTAAAACAACAAATTTCACTGAGCATCTCCGTTAAAGCTGGGTTGCGTAAGGGTATGCTTGAAGCCCAATGCAAGCTCCAGTATACACAGAGCATCCATGGAAAAATGTTAGATTTTCGGTGCTTTTCTGTCTCCAAAATTTCAGATAAGCGATTGAGTACCAGTATTTACTAAGCCTAACTAAGCCAAGCAAAAGTCCAAGAATGTTGGATACCCAGTGATAGCTCTGTAATAAGCACAATTTAGACATTGTCAAACTTTAGTCCAAGTTTGGAGTTGACTTTGTCTTCCCTCGTAACAAGAACAAACAGATCAAAGATAGTAAACTATGCAGTTTTTTTTATACCGTCACGTTAAACCAAATAGATATTTAAGATTAACGTTTCCTCATCGTAGTTTGAAATCACAACCAAGTGATCGTTAGACGACTCTCTTACCAACTGAGCAAAACTGACAAGTCTTATGCAAGCACTCATTTATTCATTATACATACAATACGAAAATTGTAGTAACCATCTTCAGTTGGAATAGGAGTTGGGTTGGTTTTCAATCCTGCTGAAGCCAGTCTTGTTCACTACGCATTCGTTATTCTGGTGCTTGCTGGAGATCGAACTCACTACATAAGCGATTAAATTGTGAGACAAACTGATTCACAATAGCTCTCCGACAGGCGCACTTGGGTCGTTGAATTATAATTTGTGATAGAATTGTATAACCTTTCTATCAAACTCAAGAATCTGCTGTAACTGATTAGCAAAGCGGAGACTGTCGACGAAATGGTGGAGACTTTTTCCTTCTTTTGAAATTATAAACAAAATGAAAATCGATTTTTTTGTTGTGGACTGAAGCAGTTAATCAAACAATGAATCAAATTGGAAAAAAAATTGAAAAAGGTAAGAGAGAATGAAATATCCTGTTCAAGGAGTAACTCGACGTATTGAACAATGAAGAAAGCAGACAGAGCCAAAGGATATGGTTCAATCTCCAATTTGGATAAGTATGATAGTTAGAGACACTCCTGGTAGCAGGGTCAAACTGCAGTCCAACTTTTACTCCGACTAAAGATGATTACTCAAACTTTTGTAATGTACATATATATATATATATATATATATATATATATGTATATTACAAAAGTTTGAGTAATATATATATATATATATATATATATATATATATATATATATATATATATATATATATATGTGTGTGTATATTACAAAAGTTTGAGTAATATATATATATATATATATATATATGTATATTACAAAAGTTTGAGTAATATATATATATATATATATATATACATATATAATAGATCCATTGATATATACGACTTGTAAGATTGGCTCAGTTGGCCGGAAAAACGCCTTCCAATCACACAGATGTGATTTCTAATCATGGTGAGAGAATTTTGATTTTATGTATAGGTTTAGTGCAACGTGACGTGATTGACAAACAGTGAAGAGTTTCCTTCCCAAACTTTAGTGAGGATTGTTCTTGTTGTTCTTTTTACGGAGGGGGGGGGTCAACCTCGACATGGATTGGAGTTTGACAATAAATCTTGGGGGGGTTGAGGAGCCTAACGAGTAACGATTGGTTAGATGGAATCGGCGCACCGGGTTCAGGTTCTGGCTGAGAAAGTTGTTCACTTTGTACTAATGCTCTTGGTAAAGGCATGAGTCAACTTCAATCCAACAGCTACAGGTTAATAGTAGAACAGGCTGAGAAATATATCCTTCCCCTGCAGCATGAATACAATAGTATGGTGGACTGTGCTCTCTATCCTTGATTGGCAATCAGTCTAAGAGACGGACAACTCTGATTCCAAGATCCCAAACCAGGAGTTGAGCCCCATAACAGACTGTTTCCAAATCTTCCTATAGGTAAGGTCAGAGATTATCTCATTGCTGCGGGTACCATGTAACTTAGTACAGCCTGTCACATGTTACTCGGAGAAGAGATCGACGCTGTCAAGTAATTCCAATCGCCCTGAAAAATGTCATTATAGGGAAATACCCAACATGGTGAGTCAACGATCTATAAGGCAATGAGTTAAACAGGAACAAAGAGAAAAATCTCTGAACTGAAGGACCGAAAACAGAATTTACGGACCAAACCTTCTAACAACACTTCCCACCAAGACCAGTGCTGCCAGGGAGTTTTCTGCAAGTGTACCAAAAGATTTGGTCAAAACGTACGAAATCGTCCATAAAATTACCAAATAACGAAATGACGTGTTAAATACTTAGAAATTAATTTCAGGTATCCACTGCAAATTCCACAGCTTAATGCTAATAGTATGACAGTGGTGGTCTTTCTTGCTCAATCCATGCGGAATTGTCGCATTGAATTATCAAAATGTACTGAACTTCCGAAGCTTAATACCAAGCGTACTGAAAGATACAAAAGGTACCAATTCGGTAGGAACGTACCAAAACTGGCAGACCTGACTCGGACCATTACTCTACAGCTGCCTGCATACAGTACAGATCATGAAAAAATGAATGCCGGTCAGAATAATTGAGACGAAAAGCAACTAAAATTAAGATGAATATGTACTAGTCAAGAATTAATGATAATTGATAATGATTCATCAAATAAAACTCAATATGATATTATGTATGGCTTGTGTGGGTTAAGTAAATATCTAAAATGATGGTGCCGAGTAGA
Organism: Thysanoteuthis rhombus; assembly: GCA_963457665.1. NCBI lineage: Eukaryota > Metazoa > Mollusca > Cephalopoda > Oegopsida > Thysanoteuthidae > Thysanoteuthis > Thysanoteuthis major. The sequence continues at coordinate 3,393,865 of OY735219.1, read as the reverse complement.
AATAAGGAGTAAGTCTATATAGTCATGTTCAGTCTTCTACAAACATAAGCTTTCGTAGCCCAAATGATTAAGCAGCTGTAGTGCTAACATAAGCTTTCTAGTGAAAAGGGGGAGGCTAGTTTGAGTGTTGCAGAGAGTTTATACTTGGTTTCACATTGTTCACTAACGATCGTAGAATGATGGTGTGAGTAGCTATGATAAAAAGCAACAGAAATAAGATGAAAGAAATACTATATAAGATTAATGATAATGGACAATGCTTCATCTAGAATGAAATTTGTAAAACTCAAATCTATTGCTACAAATACTAAAATACGACGAAAGGAATATCAGTCAAAAAACCTAACCATATGATATGCAATTTTTTTCCGTTTATCTGTATGCATTTAAATGAGATGATCTCAATCGTTGATTTACTCTCATATCGTTACATAATGAAAATTACGTCCCAGAAACTTTGGAGACGACGTGTCAAATCACTCATTAAAACAGCTTGAATTGTGTTGAGTTGAGACATTGAAAAAACTAAAAATTATGATACTGTAATCATTAAAAATAAATTCCACAATAAAATAGCTGTAAGCTCCTTGAAGCCGATCCGTGCATGAGTAACCTCATCATTTTAGATTGGTATATTCTTGTTACTAATAAATGACAATACTTCATCCACAAAATTCAGAAAATATGAAGTCTATTACTACTAACTGTATCTACACAAACACACACACACACACACATACATACATACATACATACATACATACATGCACACTCTTACATACATATATACAAGTAATCCTTGGTAATTCGGTGAAAAAAAATCTGGTATCATAAAAACTACCCAAAGTAATACTCCTTGAAGGCTAAAAATGGCAACATTTTTTTATTTCCAACTAGCTTTATAGCTAAAGGTTTTATGTACGGTTCGATTAACGTTGTTGTTCCCGCTCAAAGATTCCGTTCTTCAAATCTTCCATATCTTTCTCAGAATCCTAACCATAACCCTTTGTATGAGTTTTGGAGCTTACATAACATTTTTAGCAATGAAGTTAGCTGGAAACGGAAACATGAAAATAATCCAGCCATTTTCAGCCACCAGGGGGATAACTTTTGACAATCTTGAAGCCATCATATTTTATGACCGGAATAACCGATGATAACATCATAAAATTCACGGCTAGGTATATCTATCTTCATGGTACTAAATCTGGAACTGTCTAAAATCTGATATTTATTATTAATAATAATGAACGGGTGATCATCATCACTACTACTACTACTATTACTCGGACTACTACTACTACTACTACTACTACTACTACCAATTGTCATAATGAAGAAAAGTAAGAAAGAAGGAATAAAGGAAAGAAAGAAGTAACCTGGAAATAAAGAGAAAACTTGAAAGAGGGGGAAGATTAGAGGTGCAGGAAGTGGAGGGGGGAGTTAGCCGACATTCTGTACTCAACAGACCTTCCACTCTTCGTCAACAGCAGTCGAGTGCACTCCTGCTCCAAGCAATCTCTGATGATGTCTCCAATTTCCTCCCGAAACGTTATCCCAGAGATGACCACCCACGCCAATACACCGTCAGTCTGGAATCCTGTTTACTTTATTTTCGAACAGAACGAGATTTCGCCCGGAGGAAGAGGAGTTTCCGCCGAAAGATCCAGAAATTACTACTGCCACCCTGGACCCACGTCTTCTGAGACGACGATTATGAAGGCCGTAGAGGTAATGGCTGTAGTGGGTGGTTGTAATGTTTCAGGTCTTGGTCAGACACGTGCCGGTCAGTCAGATGACCATCGCCGACTTTACCCCTCACCGACGAGTAATTCATACGGCTGCAGCTTCACAGTTATTAAATACGAACTATAATCAAAGGTGAATTCGGGTGGGTGGGGTAGCTTTCATTTATTCTTATGGTCCATGGCATCAGCAGTGTTTGTAGTGGTGGAAGCAGAGTCGGTCCCGATTGTTTTGAATCCAGATGAGATTGTTACTATTCTGCCGGCGGCTACACATGCACTTCAAGACTTTTCCCCGAATGTCCTGGAGTTCCATATTCTAGACGGTTCTATTCAGCAAATGGTCGTTTTATTAGCTCTTCTTTTCTTCTTCTTCTTCTTCTTTTTTCTTCTTCTTCTTCTTCTTCTTCTTCTTCTTCTTCTTCTTCTTCTTCTTCTTCTTCCTCTTCTTCTTCTTCTTCTTCTTCTTCTTCTTCTTCTTCTTCTTCTTCTTCTTCTTCTTCTTTCGACCCTCATTCAATATCTTAAAATCCATACATCTTTGGCTTCCTTCGCTCTTTTACTTTTCCTTTTCCCTCCTCTCGTTCTACACCTCTTATCGTTCTCTGTCTCTGTCTCTGTCTCTCTCAGGGAGATTTCTATTTATTGTCTGATATTATCTGCCTTATTCCCTCCTCCTCTCTCTTTCTTTCTTTCTCTGTAACTTCTCTTTCCCTTTCCTCATTCCATAGAGGCTTTCTCTCCCTCTCTCCCTTTCCTTATCCTACAGATGCTGTCTCTCTCTCTCTCTCTCTTTCTTTCTTTCTTCCTACCCTTCCGTGTCTTCCTTATCTTTCCACTTACGTAATCTTCTTCTTCTTCTTCTTCTTCTTCTTCTTCTTCTTCTTCTTCTTCTTCTTATTTTATTTTTTTTCACTCTTCCTCTCATTCCTTTTTTCTTTCAAAAAATTCAACACCTCTCTTTTGCCATCGTTTCTTTCTTTTCCCCATTTTTCTGACCATCTCTCTAATTTCCTTCAATTTCTTCTTGCCGATTTCCTTATTTTTCTTTTTTCCTCACACCAAGTCTCTCTGTAATTTTTCATTCCATCTTCTTTCTTTCTTCTCCCTTCCTCTATTCTCTGTGTAACTTTTTCTCCTTCCTCAGCTTTGTCTGATCTCCGTCATCACCCTCCCTTTCCTCTTTTATCTTCTGACCCACGCATCCATGCTCTCCAATTTCCTCGCCCTCGTGTCCTCCTTACTCTCCCATAACCTTGCTCTCCTCCTTCATTTTCCCGCCATCTGTTTGGCCTCATATGTACTCTTTATTGTCATTACATGAGGTCATCTTGTATATGTCTCCTTTGTCAACATCCGAGATGATAAAAAATGGTCATATGGAGTAAAACCTGACGGTTGTGTTTACTTCTCTGGTCCTTATATTTAATTTGGGGACCCTTCCAGGGGCGGGGAAGATGGAAGACAAAAAGAGATTCTATCGCTAAAGAAGCAGTAGAAGGGACTCTTAAGCCAACTGCTGTTCCAGGAAAGATCCTTAGGAAATATTTCTCCAACTCATTGGCTTGCCCCTATTGTGAAAAGGTACTTTGATGGACATAGCTTGTTCAGATGTAGTTTTGTAGCACACTCACACAAACATCCACACCCACGTATATACGCACAAAATATACTCGGTAATCCTTGCTTATTCGGTCTTAAAATACGATAGCATAAAGATTGCTAAATAAATAAAGATTCCTCGGTGGTTAAAAACGGTCGGATCTTTCCATTTTTTCCGGCCAATTTTATAGCTAAAAATGTTATGTAAGCTCCAAATTAGATACAAGGGGTTACAACTGGGATTTCGAGAAAGATATCTTAGATTTGATAGACGGTTTCTTATAGCGAGAACAACAATGTTATTGAAAGTGTACATAAGTTTTTTTTTAGCAATAATGTGAATCTAACCATTTTAACCATCAAGGGGAATAACTTTTGGTAATCTTTATACTACCCGATTTTAGGACTGAATAACCGAGGATTACCGATCAATGTCTGAAGTTTTAAGAATTTTTTTTATATCGATCTACATAAATATACAAAAGATTGGAATAATAAACAGTTTTCTGCTGTGTGATTGGAAACCTACTCGATAGATTTATACTTACCAGCTTGAGGCACGCAGTTTATCTATATGATAATGGACCAATCAATAAAATTGTGCAATTTTTTTGCCTCTTTTTTTCTGTTACTGGGAAAAGTGTTATTTTCTAATCGATTATGTCTAAAAAGAATTTCATTTATTCCGTTCAAACTTCACTGTTGTGACTAGAACTGTGATAATTTGAAATCGACTTATTTTCTATTAGACAACAGGCAAATTTGCACAATTCTTATCACATACAGTGAGAAAACAATCATATGGATATAACTATCCGGGCCCAAAAGGGGGCCAGCGTTCAAAGGGAATGATGGGCATTCTCTACACTTTTTACACATAGGCGATCAGAAAATAACAATCACTACCCAGAACAAAAATCACGTTGGAAAGTGTAATTTCCATCCAATAATGCCGTGTCTTCGTACGTACAGACGAAAACATTAAAAAGTAATCAAAGATGAACTGAAGATAAGAGTGAATGAATTTCTGTTGTGAACCTCTAATAATGGACAAAAAATCTCACTTATCGTATATTTTAGTCAAAAATTACCAATACAATTTGTCTATATGAACGCTGTGTTGACAGATACAATTGATATTAGCAGACGATAATGTCGGAGTTTTTTCCAACTCAGTTCATTACCATGATTTTGTATGAAACGTCATGTAGATAAGATACGGCATGTATTGTGTAAAATCCATTTGAAATCATTTTTCGTGATAGATTAGTCATCACTGGTGAGGATTTCACTTTTACGATCTGGAAACAACGAAAGATATTTTGAAAATTAAGGAAATTGATGTTTTGGTGTCATAAACGGTGTATTTGCAAGAAAATGATAATTATCGTGGTGACGTTATGGCAAAATAACGTATTCGGCTTTTTTGTCGAATCAGTCGATTTTCTGTAATATTATGGCCGAATCCAAACGCGTTTTATACCCCAAAGTCGACTTGAATTCAAGAAGATACTCTGATTCGATTTTAGATACGCAAAGCAAATGTTCTTCGAGTACAATATTGAATAAGTATTCACCGAACGAGAATCATAAGGTTGATACGGATACAGATATCCATGAATCTTGTTTAAAGGCCGTAAATCGGTTAAACACCGTATTTGATGTTATATAAGACCCTCTTACTTCAGCAAGGAATATTATAAACAGGAAGAAAAACATGTTTCCTTAATTCTTCTCATTTATCAGAAGGCGCATAGCAGCAGTAAGGGATGTATTAGCGATTTTGAATAGCTCTGAGACCCCAATGAAAGGACCCCCAAAAAGCTAACATACAATGACAAATCTCTCTCGATTTTGGACTTCCTGCCTTTGTGGTTCAATTTCCACACAATCACTCTATTCCCTTCTTTTGTTTACATGAGTACAATAGATATGAGGATGCAGTAAGAATATAAAGGTAAGCATAAAATGGAAGTTTCAAGGAGCCAAGCCTCTCACCAAGGCCCTCAAATCTCTAGCTACGTCACTGCTTTTGAAAGCACTGACTACTCAACAAGCTCACAAACCCCAGGCTTTTGGTATGTCAGTCCACAGACCTCGAGCAATACCTTTTGTGGACCTTCTGGGGTCTGCAGCCTACACGTTGTGAACCAATGCACTTGATACTGGAGGGAACCGAATCTCCGGCAAAGCCCCAGTTTATCATCAAGTTTTTAGATTCCTCTTCAAGTTCTATGGGTCTGGTTAACGAAAGTTATGTTTAGCTTTTGAACTATTTCTTGTGCAAAAAAAAACGGGGTCTTATATGCCAGCAGATACGAAGTAATTAGAGTCAGTTGGGGTAAGCGATTAATATTTTATTAAGTTTTGTGTTTGAGAAAGAATGAAATTTCTCAACTTGAGAAAAAAAAAGGAATAAACGAAATGAAGAGAAAAACTGGAAGAACCTTTTTTGATTATGAATTACGAAACAGTATCGTTCATTCTACGCGTGTTTTCTTTCGAAAAGGCCCTTCAATTCTTTCCGCAAGAGATAATGAGCGAAGCCGATGTACTTAAACAAGATGGAATATCGCTTATCTCAAAGAGTTAATGGTTACCAAAGAAAGTCTGCTAAATAGCTTCCGCTGTTATTATAGGTTTATTTCAAGTTAGAAGTACTTTTATCCTAGACTCACAAGGGCGGGGGCTAATTCAAATATAATGTGGGCCAATTTGGGAATTGTACGTGAAGAACAAAAAGCGCCCCATTGCTCGAAACTGAGTCACGTTAAATCTTAACTTATCCGTTCCTCAGTATACGATACTATAAATTCCTAATAACACAATACCGCCTGGAGAGTTTAATCCTGGTACCTGTCACCACAATTTTAGAGAGTTTGATGGTTTGGAATACTTAAATAGGATTAATTTATACAAGATACCAAAAGGTGTTATTTAACGAGAATATTGTGATGTTTATTATTGCAAAGATTTACAGTGATCGCTTGCTTAGTGTTATTCATATCTAATCATTACATAGTAACATTTCCCTCTTTAGAAGGTAAGTGTTGTAGGATTACGAAGCCAAATTTCAGAATATTGAATTTACTGATGCAAATTTATATCCATACATTATATTTGTGTTGATGCTTTTTTCTTGAGGGCTTTTTACCAAACAACTAAATTATGTCGATATTAGGGTCACCCTATATTTTTTTTCAAAGCTATTTTAAGAATTTGTGTGAAAGCTCTCAATAAAAAGTATCAACATGAATACAGTACATGAACACTAAATCCAATATTCTGAATGGTTTGTTATGGTGCAATACCTGCCGATATTTTGGAACTGATAAACCAGAATTACACATATCCCATTAAAATACTCATAACATTGGCCTTAAAAAGATGTGTCATATATACTACAGAACTGGGATCGGTATTACCTCCTGACAAGCTGTTTACAGTTAATTTTCATATTCTAATCAATACATTTATGGGTTTGGAGGGACTTTCAGGATGCATATATTGTTGCAAATTGAGTTTATGCTATGGTGACCGATAAATGCCCCCGTATGGTTACTACCAATTTTACTATAGATTTTATATTATTGAGAGATGGATATATAATCCGACAGAATAATGAATACATTATATTATTCGGAGCTCTATTTGAAATGACATCCAGTTATTACGCTGTCACGGTTGAGTTACACACTCTCCGTGTAATAACGGGAGGTCATTTCAAATAGTGTTTCAAATAATATAGCGTATTCATAATTATAGGTTTTATAGTAACAAAAGCTCAACCGATTATATTTGATAAATAGAAGCGATATGAGATAATTGCGCTGTTACAAATTTTCACGCTCTAAAAGAATTGCAAAATTTTGTAATCGTCGTATTGTTCAAATATCAGTGATTCATTTTTTTTACGAGAAAATCAATTTCTTTACACCTCGATTTAAAAGTCGGTATTTTGATGAGTTTCTTAATTTCTCCACCATCAGCAGCCTTTTAGAGTCCGTTGTTGGACTCATACCTCCCCCAAGATTCGCCAGACCTCTCTATCGTGGGCGTTACGGAGCCAGTGCTTTCCGTATTTACCCGCTTTCGCATAAGAACAAGATGCGACACGAAACCGGTTTTAATGTGGGGTTCGGTACAAGGAAAAGCTAAAAGATATTAATTGCTCCAATCCGTGTGACGACTGTTCCGAAAGCATCAGGACAAGCCCCACCCTTGCTTTTTAGTGAAATGAGTAGATGCTGCTTTGGGGCTTACTGATCCCCACCCTGAGACTGGGCAGAGTTATTCTTTGAGCGGCCATAGGACGAATCCTAGGCCTCTTGCGCTTAGCAATACCAAGCGATCTTCGGCCAATGTATTGCACCAGCGCAAAGCTACGACAGGGTGTACTGCTCATAGATACTACCCTTTGATCGTGGCCAATACGTTCTAAACTCAACAATAACTTCATATTATGTCGGCCCCGGTTTCACATGTGATCTCTGGGGATCTACATTGTGAGTCGTGATGTCCAGAGGTTTTCTACCATTCTCACAAGATGACCAGCCAATTTATTACCATTTACGTTTCGATAAATCAGATTCCTGTTTTTTTTTCCTTCGATATACTGCGCTGTCTCAGCATTATAGCATTAAAACTTTTTCAACGCCGAATTTCTTTTATCCTAATAAGGAAGACATCAAATCCTTTGAAATGTAGAGGTGGTGTATGGAGAAAGTGAGGTTAAGAACCATCGTTCAAAGCCTAAGTATATTTATTCAAACTTGATAAGCGCTTTCATCAGAAGCGATTCCGCCACTGTTGGGGTAGTGCTGGAACTCTGGGGGAGCAATACGTGAAGAAACATGAAAAATCTAAAAGAATAAAATATTTGAATTCAATAACACTGTTACCACTACCATATCTACTAATCACATACTAGCATGGTCGCTACTCACAGTACACAGACGCAAACATACGTACCAGTCACCGATGCTACGACTTATAATAACACATACACAAACAAATACTCGAGCACATACACACGCATTACTAATACTACACCGATTAACACATGCACACAAAATGCATACACACGCACTACACACTATTACTACTACCAATGATTACACTTCCACAAACACACACAATTTACTAATGCTACTACTATTAATAACAATAATAATATCTCTCTCTCTCTCTCTCACACACACACACACACACACACACACATACAACGCGCAAACCACTCACCAATAGCACTAATCTACATATATAAGTGAGAGGTGTCATACCATCTGTTCGTCTGTCATGTTGTTGAAATCACTGATCAACCAAATTCGCTATTCCTAATCAATTGACCAAGGAAGGGTGTACAGTTAACAAACTTTGAGAAAAGGTTTTTGAGGGGGGGGGGGCATTTACAACGCAATTATAAACGTTATCTGGATACTAAATTTCCGTTCAAAATACATATCTTCTTATTTCACATATTCAAAATTAATTTCTCGAGATGTCAATAGTGAAAGGAAACATTTCTCTATTTTGAGGCCAAAATAAGAGGAAACTTTCTTTCTTCTGTAAAAAAAATAGCAGTAAGAGAACGAATTCGAAAATATTTTTTATTTTTCTTATATCATATTGGTTTCTGTAACTTTTTGAAATCTCTAGTAATTAAGACATTTTCACTTTATTTCCATTACTAAAGTAAAATAAAAAAGAAAAAAAATGTCAAGTAAATTTCAAAATAAATAGTTTACAGCGGATAATTTGAGCTTCAAGACGACCTACGCGTGCTTGCATAATGAAAGAAGACGATAACGGAAACTAGCATCAATAATTAAAATATTTTTAAATAAGTATTTTGTAACTCACCATGTTGGAGTAGCTACCTCTTATTCTTTAACTCTTTAAAAAAAATGTTTTATTTTTATTGTCCCCAGCCCAATTTCCAACCCCTGGGGCGATATTGTCCCCCTTGAAAATGACGGATCAAAAAGAAAAAATTTATATAAATGTATTTGAAGATTAGATATGAACATTTTGCTAGAGTGGTACTATAACAATTCTATTTTGGCGACTGCATTCAATATCAGATTTATCATTTTAAAATGACAACTCAATTTTTGTGCAATTCATCTTGTTGTTTGTTCAAAGGTTTGTAACGTATTTATTTTTTCATGGTCGATATAAATAAAGTAATGGAAACTTTCAACATATATTCTATGAATATGAACTTTATTCATCTCATACGCCCGTTGCTATTTTTACATAATCGTTTTAACATAAATTTCCTGAACTTTTATTGATTTGTGTTTTTTGAATAAGATTTTTGATAGTTTGACAGGAATAAAAAAAAAACAGTGTGTGAATTGCTTTTAGAAGTTTATGCTGCGCGTGAACACACTGCAACTGGACTTGAAGTCATTAAAATAATCATTTCCTGAAAAAACACGAAATTGATATTGAAAATTCTAGGGGCACAGGCCTACGATGGCACTAGTATAATGGCTGGTATTTTTAATGGTTCACAAGCAAAGCTTCGATAGCAGCAATTTTTTTCTTCAGACACATTCATTGTTCTGTACATACTTTAAATCTTGTGGGGAAAGGTGTTATTAAAGGAATTGCTGAAGTCACTGATTCTTTTTTGGGGGGTGGGAGACACCATTGACTCCTTGTACAAGCTTATTAAGGCAGAAGTCAAGAAGTGGTGATAACTAAACGAAAAAAGATTATGTCTGTCAGATGGTCTTCAAGGGACGAAGCTTTTATAAATCTTAGGTTAGTTACGGTAAAGTCATAGAAGCACTCATAGAAATAATTTCAAGATCGAGGAATATAAATGAGGAAGTAGAAGGACTGTGAAGTAAACTTGCCGACTTTAGTTTCATAATAACATTTGTCATGTCTTCCAAGGCGTTTTTGTCCATAACTCTTTAAAATCAATGCCACGAGACTAAGTCAACTACAAGACGCTGAGACTCACCATGAAGCGCAAACGAGTACATAAATGGCTACGATGATATTTTGAAAGACTTCAGCTTTCCAACTGGATCAGTTGCAGTGGGTAGAAACTATCTTTTAAGAAGAGAGAATTTAGTACATCTCTAAATTTTTTAGATGAGGTATTATTATTATTTCTATTAATATTCGGACCATCCCAGTGTGAGACGATGATAATGCTACTAATGCTAAGAGGGGAGTGCGGTCAATATACCCCCGTCGGTTAAATAAAGGGTTCGGTTCGTTACTTCTCCACACCTACCAGATGATACTTGATGAAGGCTGTAGAGTACAACGGCCGAAATGTTGTATGAAAAACAACCAAGATGAGGATGGTCCGAATATTAATAGAAATAAGAGAGAATTTGTTGGGTAAAAAAAACACTTTGATGGAACAAGTCAAGTCAGAAGAATTGGGAACGGGGTGAACCGCTCCAAAGTGGAGGTTTTCTTGAAGAACTTGATATTTTATCTTTGTTACATGAACGTTTTGAATATTTCCGGTGCATTGCTAAAAAGTTCAAAGTCCCCAGCCGTAAAGTTTTGGACAATTTTGACAACGATGAACTTTATAAATTATAAATGACTTCTAAATGATGACGACAATTATAATTTGAATGACTCATTCCTAAAAAGAATTCTTTCAAACAGTGAAGGGATATATAAAAAAAGAAAAAAGTATCAGACAACTTGACAAATCAATTGTTTGTGAAAATCCAACTTTGTCTGCAAGTTTCCCAGAAGTTTGAGCCTATATTTTATTTTCAACTCTGCAGCAATCGAGAGATCATTTTAGAAAGTTGAAGTTGATCATTCACTATTAGAAGTTCAATGTCACAAGGGCAACCTCTAAGTTTTTCCTGCTCCGAGTAAAGAACACGATACAACTTACAGAATTGTATTTGACCAGCTAATCGACTCGATGATCGCAGAAAAGAAGTTTCAAAGTTGAAGATAAAGATTTAAATTGACAATTCTTTACACAACAGATTCCATTTATCTTCATTTTTAAAACTGTTTTAGATTTTGTTTTAGATACTATTGCAAAAAAAAGTTAGAATGTATCAGCATTTTATTTGAACATATAAAATTCAAAATCAGAATAACATTTTCGAGACAAAAAATTACCGTTTAAACCGTTTACTTTTGTAAGAGGAACAAATTTAACAATTTGTAGGGGACACAGTCGGACTTCGCTGTACAATTGCTTTTATACAAGATATCATCATCATCATCATCATCATCTTCATCAGTCTTTCATCATCAGCCGTTGGACATTTGCCAAACCTCTCTATCGTGGACATCGCAGAACCAGTATTTTCTAAAAACAAAAAACAAAACTGTCCACTTTGCCTCACCATCTCATATTCTGTCGGCTTCGGTTACATATTTGATCTTTGGGAATCCATATTGCGCGTTGTGATGTTCAGCGGTTGTCTGCCATTCTTGCAAAATGACCAGCCATTTGAGTTTCCTAATGGTCTCGATGATGTAAAGGACACCTGTTTATTCCCTAATATACTGAGTTGTCTTGTGATCTCTCCGTGTGAGTTAGAGTATGATTCTCTCTTGTACATGTTGCAAGATTCTCAGTTTGCAGATCAATCCCTTTGTTAGGTTCCATGTTCCAGCTCTATAGATGAAGATCGAGAGGATACATTGGTTGTATACTCTTCTTTTTAGGAGTAATGGTTTTGAGAAATAATACCTTTTAGTATACATAAACCTTGTAATAGTAGCAGAAGTCCCAAGTAGCTTGAATTCAGTACCCCTATAACCACAGCTACTAATCTCATATACACATTTTCACTACTCACAACACGCAAAGGCAAACACACATATTAGTCACCAATACTATGACTAATAACACATGCACACGGAATTACTCAAACACTCGCATGCATTACTAATACTACACAGATTAACACACACACACACACAAAATGCATACACACACGTTATACACTATTACCACTACTAATGATCACACTAATACAAACACATACAACTCACTAATGCTACTACTACTAATATTAATGATAACACATGTACACAAAATGCATACACACGCACTACACACTATTATTACTATTGATAATAGCACACATACAAAGATACCAAAACACACATGCAATTTAAATACTAATACAAATAATGATAATAACATACACGCACACATACATTCATACATATGCACGCAAACTGCTCCTCAATAGCACTAATCTAAATACATAAGTGAGTGATGTAATACCATTTGTTTGTCACGCTATAGGGAGCTAAACATGGGCAGCGATTGGCCAAATTTGCAATTCCAAATCAATTGAACTAGCTGAAGGATTTTGAAAAATTTTCGGGATGAGGCGTACGATGGCGCTAGCAGAATGGTAGGTGTTTATAAAGGTCTATAAGCTTGGATCAACCAGCTTTGCAAAGCCGAATCAATGGACCCATCAGAGGGATCATACAGTGAATAAATATTGAAAAAAAAGTTTGTTTTCTCTTTAGGGGATGGGGTTTTATTTAGAATGCAACTATAACGCTAAAATGGATCCTAAATACACAATTTCTTATTTGATGGATTTATATACTATCTTTCAAAATGTCAATAGTGAAAGGAAACTTTTTCCCTTTTTGAGGCCAAAAAGAAAGGAAACTTTTCTTTTTCAGAGAAAAATAGTCAGAAGAGAACATTCTAAAATATCATTTTTCTAAAATAATTCTAATTTTTTTAATCAATCGTGACATTTTCACTCGCTCTCCTTCACTAAAGTAAAATATATCAGAAGAAAAGAAAAACTAAATCAAAGTTTCTCAACTTTTCTTACTCGTCGTCCCTTTTCTGTTATTTCTAAATATATCACCCCTCAGCTTAACTTTTACCCCACCCACTTGGAGGCAAAACTGCTCCTCATTGAGAATGACTACACAACATTATGGAATGCCTTCAGACAAATAAATGATCACTTCGAGAAGCTCGGGTGTACGGCTTCCAAAAGGAACATCGTTTTCCATTAATGCCTCATCTAGGTGAAGTGAATTTAAAAATGAATTGTTCGCTGCAAATATTTTGAGCTTCAGGACGACCTGCTCATGCTCACTTAACGAAAGAAGACGATAACAGAAAGTAACTTTATAAATTAAAACATTTTTTAAATATATATTTTGTAATTCACCAAGTTGGAATAGCTTCCTCTCATCTCTTGACTCTTTTTTTTTTTAAAATTTCATTTGTATATGCTTGACCCCTGGGGCGACATTGTCTTCCTTGAGAATGACTAATCTAAATGAATAAATACCTTTGAAGATTGTAAATGAACATTTTGCTTGAATGGTACTTATAACGATGCTATTTTAGCGACTTTATTCAATATTATATTTATCATTTTAAAATGACAACTCTATTTTTATGTAAATCATCTTACTGTTTGTTCAAAGGTTAGTTTTTTTTTTCACGCTTGATATAAATAAAGTAATGGAAACTTTCAAAGTATATCCAATGAATATAAACTTTATCTATCTCATACGTTTATTGCTTTTTTTTTTACTTATTCGTTTTAACATAAATTTCCTGACCATTTATTGATTTATGTGAGTTTTTTTTAACAAGATTTCAGATAGTCTGGCAGAAATCTGAAACCAGTATATGAATTGCTTTTAGACGTTTACGCTGTGCGTGACTGCACTGCAAGTGGACTTATAATAGGAATTATGATAACATTTCTCTCCTGGAAAAAAACCCCCACCAAACTGATATTGAAAATTTTAGGGGACAAGCGTACGATGGTGTTAGCATAATGATAGATATTTATGATACAAGGGTCAACCAAATGTGCATGGCGTAATCATTGGGCCCTGCAGAAGGATACACGATAAACAAACATTGAGAAAAAGGTTTTAAGGGGGGTTCTATTTAGAATGCAATTTTAATGCTAAACTGGATCGTAAATTTCCGTTCCAAATACGTATCTTCTTATTTCGCATGTATCTATAGGTAGTTATTCAAGATGCCGATATTGAAAGGAAATATTTTGCCTTTTTGAGGTCTAAGTGAGAGGGAACTCTTTTACCCCTGTAAAAGAAAGGGAACTTTTCATTCCTTAATGGAGACAAAAGTGGACTTTTTATTCCTTCAGGGGGTCGAACGTAAAGGTTAACCTTTCTCCCTACTTTGAGATAATGAATGTAGGCAAAAAAAAGCAAAATATTTCTTTTCTTCATTTTATCATTGATTTTACTCACAGTGTTAGAGGTCGAATATTCGACAACCGTTGAAATAATCGGGATTTATCCACCTGTCCCAGACGTTACAGCGTAACACAAATCAACATAATTGCTGGTATTCTCACTCGTAAAGATAAAAATTGTCGAGCTCCCTCGGCACTTCACTTTCAGCACGCACTAGGCATTCTGTGGAGTCGGATCCCCTCGAACTGGACATTATATCTTTTGGCAAAAATGCAAAGCAAAGTTGCTCCTTGTCCACCGTGACCCGTGAGGCAGTGATTTTATCTCAATTTCTCGGAAAATCATAAAAACCCAATCATTGTTTATGGCAATGTTTTACAGTACCAGGATGCTAACCGTGCTAAAGAGTATCGACTACCCTGCTATTTACCCTCGACTGTATGAGAGTCTATTCATACCTTCCGCAGCTTGGGCTCGACCTCGATCCACCGATTCCATTCTAACCGTCACGCAACCTGCACTTCCCTTCCCTTTGAAGTCCATAGGGAAATCCTTTGGTAAGCAATTGGAAATTAGAACAATAAATAACCTTTGATGAGACTTGGACTCGCTCTTATAAATCTTACCGAGGATTTCTTTCGCCTTTTCTTAATTTTTTTTGTTTTTTTGTTTTTTACCTACAACGAAAGTCACCAGATCTATGAGAGTCAAAGCATGTTTTGGACGAGGTTGAATTTGAAAAGGCTGAAAGTATCCAGAGAGAGAGGGGGGAGAGCAACATATTGAGATAGGGGCCACAACCAGAGACAGATCTATGAAACCTTTCAGACCAAATTCAAAAAGTTCGAAAGCAACTTGCTGTTCACAAACCTGGTTAAGCACTTTAATGAGAGTGAGAAAAGAAAGAAGCTACCTGCTGCTTGGAAAGTGAAAAAAAAAACGAAGCATAGTGTGTAAACAACTTTACAGATTTGGGACATGGTTTGTTTTTTCCTTTTACTCAAGGAACTCGTCTTTGAGTGTTAAATTTTTTCTCGGGTAAGCGTAGCGGAAATAGCAGCACGATTTTTTTCCCCGATTCATGTGACTGCCAACTCAAAACCGGGGAGGTTACACCGTTATAATTGTGTAAAGTATAGGCGTAGCTCCTATACCGGCCATGGGCCAGTAGACAGTCAGTGAATAGCAATTTTGATTTAGCACGCTTGCGCAAGGAATGGTAAAAGGTATTTACGCATTTCGAATATGGCGTCTTCAGGACACGACTTTGCGTTACAGAGGCGCCTACCTCGTCAACTTTTTATTCGAAGACTGTAATAGATCGGAGTAATAACGGCCATTACCGTATTGAAGGGTGAAAAGAAGGTAAAAATGCTCACACGTATAATTCCTATCGGAGGACATGAAACATGGTTCATGTTTTGTTTTTATTGAGCATCTCGCTTCTTGTGCCGCGGCTAGGAAGAAATGACCATGATCGGAATGGGTAGGAGAGATTGGGTGGTGATTATTTCAAGTTTTATTATACCCTTCTCAAGGTCTTCATTTCTCTCTACGTTTTTTCTGTTGTTTTTTTTTTTTTGTTATGTTTTTTGTTGTTGTTTTTTCCGAGGAGGCTTGTATGGACATTTTATTTCATTAACAATTATTATTGCCGTTTTATCACACGCATTTCCAAAATATTGTCCACGCTCTACCACTACAAAGGTCTCTCTACCAATTAAACAATCTATCTAATCGACTCTGATTCATCTGTCTATTCCAGTTCAAATCTATTGAACAATCGTAGCCACCAAAGACGGTGAAAGGTTCTATCCTTCTGTGTGTGCGTGTATGTGTGTGTGTTCCAGCGCTTCTGGAAATACCATTTTGTCAACATACTTGAAAATTGGCACCAGTATCCATTACATCCCTTCTCAGCACTTTTTGTCTGTTTTTTGTTGTTGTTGTTTTTTTTGGTTTTTTTTTTTGGTTTTTTTTTACAAAAGCTTTCGGGGGACTCATTTCGATGGCTCTATTAATAACATCTAAATTATTAAGAATCTCAATATTTCTATACGCCTTTTTTTTACCCTATTTTAGATGTTTTCCAGTCAGAAAGGCCGATGATGTCATAAATTGAATTTATTCTGACCATATTTATTCTCCAACAGAATTTATTTTACATGACTTTAAATATGACGCTAACCTGACAGTGATGGCAAGTCTATCTATTTATCCATACATACACATATAAATAAATACACACCCATATAATTTATATAAACATCCATGTACACACACATGTGCTCGTGTGCGTGTGTGTGTGTGTGTATGTCATAAAGGAAAACATTACCAACAAAACAGTGGCCAGTACAACAATCTGTTTCGATCTAGTATTTATGTACGTATATTGAACAGAAAGTAAGGGTCTGATTCAGCTTTATAATTACATCGTAAATAGAATCCCAAACCTAAAACAATTTTCTCAAAACTTTTCACATTAAGAAAGTCCATTGAATATGCATGCTAAATGTGTAAAATTTAGTTGAGCTGTGCCAGAGTTTGAGGTGGGGACAGAGTGACAAACACAACTAGTAGCTTTATAAGATAGAGGAAGTATCAATATATTTTGGGACCATTATCTCCCTCCACTCTGTCTGTCTGTCTGTCTGTCTCTCCCGCAAATAATTTAGGTTATATGCATATGTGTTGAATTATTCCTGAGAGGGAGAGAGAGAGATAATTAAAAACACAGAAGAGAGGAAGAGAAGAGGGAGGACTCAAAGGGAAATGAAAAGATATATGTATATATAGTTATATAAGTTAAAGTATTTCTGAGAGAGAGAGAGAGAGAGAGAGAGAGAGAGGGAGGAAGAGAGGGAAATAATGTCCCAAAATATATCAATACTTACTCTATCTCACACACACACACACACACACACACACACACACACATATATATATATATATATATATATATATATATATATATATATATATATATATATATATATTAATTCGTAATATGTTTCTTTCTAAAATACACCAGAACATATATTCTCCATTAGGAAAGTGTCTAAATACCTTTCAGGTGAAAAGCATAGTTTTTTCTCATCGAGCCAAACGCAGATATATTTTGCGACTAGGGGCATTGTCTATATTAATGGTTTCTCATTCTATGTGAATCAATTGCATGGTTTCCTGACTTTCTCTCCATTAATGGCTCCTCCCCACTCTCTGTCTCTGTTTGTCCCTCTGTTTCATTCACCTCCAACTTTCTCTCCTTGTCCATCTCTTTTTTTTCTTTCCCTCTCTGTGATTTTTTTCCCTTTCTAAGTGTAGTTTTGGCACTCGCTGGTCACCTCCTTCTAATGCTTTTTGTGGTTGTCTCTGTCTATTTTCTAATTTTAGTTCTCCCCTCTCTCTCCGGCTTTCTCTATCTACTCCTTTTGGGGCTCTCTCCCTCCCTCCCCCTCTCTCTCTCTCCTCCTCTGTGCTCTCTCTTTCTCTCTCTCTCTCTATCTCTCTCTCTATCTCTCTCTCTCTCTCACACACACTCACTCTCTTTTTCTCCTTATCCTACAGGGTCTTCTCATCTGTTTGTCTATCAGGCTAACTTCTCTCTCGCTTCCTTTTCGACGGTCCGTCTCCCACTTCCTCTCTGTGCGACTTCTTAGTTTTCGCTCTCTCTCCTCGTTTCCCACGGAGTCCTCTGTCTTCTCTTCCTCCCTCCTGTGTTTAATATTCTCTCTCTCCCCCCTCTCTCTCTCACGCACACTGTGAATTCCCCTGTTTCCTTCCTTCGTCTTTTCACTCCCAGTCTCCCCTTCTCTATCCCCCACACCCTCTGTCTTCCTCTGTCTTTCCACTTCTATAATTTTCTCTTTTCTAACTTTGTCACTTCCTCTCTCTCTCTCTCTTTCTCTCTCTCTTTCGCTCTCTATCTCTTTCTTATCATGTATTACCCCACTTTTCCTTCCCCGATCCCCCTAACCTATTTCCACGGATATTCTTGTTCATCGCTAATTTGGGGTGCCACTAAACAGCTTGGCCACCCGACAACATAACTTCACTTCAGACCCCAAACCCCGACCTCAATTCTCCACAAACCAATAATTGGGGCCTGGATATGTTTTTTCCCCATGAGGATTAGAAACCGTCAACCAGAACTGTCGGTGGGAATCTCAACATAGGTTTCTTCAGTTTTTAAGTCAATCTGGCTGCCTGTATGTATATATCATGCATGCGCGCCACACCTGTAGAGCTAAAGGACTGAAAATTTAAACATTGACTCTTTATTGTCTATAAGTTTTTTTAGAATTCCTCCCACCGAAATTTTTTTTTAGCGAGGTTTCAATTTGCAATGTAAGTTTATAATAAATCGGTACTTTTTTGCGTCCGATAGTATTCGTGCTTGTTTTTTGTGATCACTCCCCAACCAACATTGAGGAAGGTAACATACACTGATCACCCCTTTTCCAAATTTTTTTTATGGGTCACCTTCAACACGGCATGCTGTCAAACGAAATTTGGTTGCATGATGGTTTCTGTTGAGTGACTAACCAACTTGTTTTGTTTTTATGTATCAGTCAAGAAGTTAACAACCGGCTTTAGTTACGCACGCACGTGAAACCCAGACAATTAAAAACGGAGCTTAGAGAATGTTCTTAAATAGGAACAAACGTAGATGGCCAAGAAACTTATGTCAAGACAAGCAGAAAAAAAGAATTTACAATTGCAAAGCTATGTATAGCAAATAAAGAGTTGGTAGCGGAATGAAATGCAATCAAAATAAATTTAAAAAAATCAGGGTCGAACTAGACATGATTACACAAAGTCATGTGCAGTGCCGGGTTAAGGGTGCTGCTGGGCGAGATGAATCCTGTCCCCCAGCACAATATTTAAGGGGGCCTCAAAATAAGTTTTCAGGGAAAATTACCGTGAGGAAAAATTCTTTATAAAATAAAAACAGATTTCGCATGTCCCGCTTCCTGCCCTTCAACAAAATGTCACTTGAATTCATTGAGATCATATATCTACGATGCAAGGGAGTAGGGGATGATTGTGAGAAATTCCTGGATCCGTTCCAAAATGTCAAGACTTAGCCCATTGCCTACAGCCTACTAAATTTCATTGACAGCATGGGTGTACTTCCTAATTGTAATTATAAAATAAATTGAACCATCGTACTAAACCATAATGTATCGGGTGAAAACCGACCGGAAGTTGGAGCATCCAAGATGAAAGGCAAAAAAGATTCCCTTTATTATTGGAGGTTAAGGGGAACGCCATTGTTCTATCGTTGTACAATGGATTCCTATACTTGATGATTATGCAGATGAAATTCAACATAATTACAATTAAATATTGTTTACTCACACTAGTTGTCATTTTGATGGGAAGGTCGCCTGTTTGAATTACAGCCTGGGGCCTCAGGGAACCTTAATCTTGCTCTTGTCATGGGCATCTGCAAGGAGGTAGATTAGGTCCCTTTACCTATATTAGAGAATTGGAACTTGGAACCTTATACCGTTTATTCTATTCTATTCGTCTCTTTCAACGCAACAGGTATGTATGTATTTAAGAAATGGACGTTAACTGTTGCATTGAAAGGGACAAATAGAATGAGAATAAATAAGACATTTGCATCGAAATCGGTTATTCAGGCTTTTGCATTTCTGGCGATTGTTTAGCTCGATGGTAAGAGCATCGCTACATTGGAGCGGCAACTCTATCAGTGGCAGCCCCATTTTCTTTAATTGTTTACTCTATGTACGTTACCTAGGGCGAGTGATATACAAACCATCTAAAATAAGTCTCTATGTATAGTATGGTAATTTATAATTCATTCTGTCTGAGCAAATAAGTCCATTTCTTAACAGAGAACTATGGCGTTGAAAGAGACGAATAGACCGTAAATGAACAAGATGAGAATTTGATGTGGAGGCGGTTATTTGGGCCGATTCATTACCGGCGGCTGTTTACCTCAATGGTAAGAGGGATCTTCAGTTGTTTCGGGACTTACTCACCATACGCACACATCTGGGTAACCCAGTCTAGGTTGACCAAGCCCAAATTTCTGTCCAGATGGAATGTTACGCCGCTTGTCCCCCCTTTGCGATCAGAGACATCATCAGACTCTCTCTCTTAGCAGCTCCCAACATTTTTTTCTGGTGGCCTTTCTTCCTTTCATATGAACAGATATGGACGTAAGGATGGTGGTGTTGAACATATAGTTCTTGTTATTATGTTTACAAGTAACGCATTTCATTGACATTACTATGTATATTTCTCAATTTTCATTACAAGTGTAAAATATTACTAATATTAATTGAAATCTTACACATCAATGATGCTTTTAAAAGGAAAATATTCTATGATCAATATTCTTAAAAACTGAACCCCATTAGGTTTATAACTTTTACTGGTATGAAAATCTCTTAGTTGAACAGTTATTAGAAACTGTCAACCAGAGCTGTCAACCAAAGGGCTTAGCATTCTTCAGTTTTCAAATTAGTCTGGCTGGCCATATATCACGGGAACAGGATGCACTAATGGAGTCGGGAAGCCATAGTTGTATGCGTGTTAGGCGGGGGCAATTTCCATTGTAAGTTTATGATAAATTGGTCCCTTAGTTTGTGTCCGGCAGCATTCATGTTTCTTTAATCGAACTTTTTTGGTGATCACCGCCCAGCAAAAGATGAAAGAAACAACTTATCCGTTGACTACCCTTTTTTTCTCAATTTTTTTTATTGATCACTACCAGTACGGCATGCTGCCAAAAGCCGTTGGTAATATGATGTTTTCAATTGAGTGACTAACCAAGCCTGTTTTCCTCTTGTATTTCAAAAGGAAAAATCAATAACAACGTTTTCAAATTGTAATTTACGCCGGGTGTCGGGAGAGAACGTTACGCTGAGGAAATTCGTGCGATAAGAAACGGAATGGAAACACATTTAATAGTAATAAAATGAGAAAATAATTAGGAGTGATAAAAGTGAAAAAGCAAAGAAAAATGATTTCTCCTTCAGATAATGGAGAGGTTACGGCACAATGATCGGAAGGAGTTACCTGTGATTAGGAGGGAAAGAAAAGGAGACGAATGAATGAACAAACGACTGAATGAATGGACGAAAAGGAAAATGGAAGAAAGAAGCGAATAAGACTGGCTGCTCAGGAGTCAAACTCGACTCTGACTGAAGCTTAAATATGAATATGAGGTCAGGTAAAAAACAATAACCTGCTAAAGAAGCGTTGTCAGAACAAATTATTCCAATAGAACGTGTGATCAGAACGAACACATTCTCTGAGGATGTCATAAAAAATTCAAGTTTCCCCTTTCCTTCCTTTCTTTCTTTCTCTCTTTTTTTCTTTCTTTCGGTCATTTGTTCTTTCTTTCTCTCTTTCTTTCTTCCTTTCATTCTTTCAATCGTTCTTTCTTTCTTTCTTTCTTTTTTCCTTTTCTTTCTTTCCTTGGTTGCAAGTTGACACCATGTGACGTCATAGAATAACTCTTACTTTTCCCCCTCTCTCAATATATCTGACTAATTGCAATAGTAAAGTCAACTCTGAAGGAGTTTGACAATAAAAGGAATTCTTTCTGGAAAGAAAAAGGAAAAAGAAAAGAAAAGAAAAAGAGATAGAGAAAGAAAAGGAGAGTAAAAGAAAGACTGAAAAGAACGGGTACAAAGAAATAAAAAGAAGAAATATGATTTAAAAAGTGAGAAAACGGGTCTGGTTTGTCACTCAACAGAAACGTAACGTGACCGATATCTTTCGGCAGCGGGTTGTGCTAGGGATGATTAATTATAAATTTGGAAGAAGGAATGATTAATGAAAAGGGTTTTTTTTTTGTCTTTTTTTAAATTTTCAGTCTTCTGGCTCCATTAGTACGATATGTACGCACGAAACATACACACGTACATACATACATACGTGCATAGGTACACAGCCAGACAGTCAGCCAGACACACCAACTTGAAAACGGAAATAAACCTATGTTGATAGTTTTGGTGACAGTTTTGGTTGACAGCTTCTAAAAGAGAGAAAGAGAGAGAGCGAAGAGAGAAAGATAAAAAGAAAGTAAAGGGGAGAATAGGAAGAAAGGTTAAAAAGAAAGGAAAAGAAAACGAAAAAAGAAACATGAATGAAAAAAAAAGACAGAAAAAAAATTCTACGCTGTTAAAAAACGACTGAAACAACGTATGGCGTTGTGTTCTCTAATCTATAATGCAATTCTTTGAAATTCAATTGAATTTTCTGCACTGAATCAGACGAAATATTAGCGACCTCCTGCTGTAGTTACAACGGATATTTATCAAGATCAACTTAGTCTGACATGCGGCCTCAATAGTTGAGCCCTGGTGAGGATAGGACTGGCTAATGATGGCATAGAAGACTTTTGATTCGCTATCAGAGTACTGGTTGTTCCTCTTCTTGAATACATTCTGTACCCGGTGCACAGGTTGACCCCAACTTACGGGTAGATTTTTATTTCGCTTATTAAAATGTAGGATTCGTCCTTATCATCTTCACTCTTATAGTGTCCGTCTTTGGACAATGACTTTCCACAAGATTCACCAGACATCTCTATCATGGGTTTTCTTGAGTCAATACTTGATTTTGTCTATATGTACTGTATATGTGAAGTTAGGCAGTTTCTCCAGTGCATGTTTCCAGATTGAGGGCAAATATTTTGGTTTGGTTCCACTTTGCTATTTACAGATATTTTTCCTCAGTGATTGGTTATGACCGATATATAACTGGCTGTAGCATTTGGTCTACACAATTCGACCTCCATCAATTTATAGAAAATAAGAATGATTGTTTTTACCCGAGTAATATTTGTAAGCCACAGTATTATCTTGATTTATTTCAGTTAGATGGAGTACTTGGGACAAAAAGCAATTAAAATTAAGATGAAAGAAAATACTTGTTGAAAATTTTCTATAATGCTTGACAATGCTTCATCTAAAAAAATATTTCTGCTATGTTGATTTTTGCCAACCAGAATTTAGCATATAAACTCTGGGTATCCACGTTGTGGGTTGTGATGTCCAGCAGTCGCATCTTATCTTATCCATAGCCATTTGCGTTTTCTAATGGATTCTGTGATACTTCTGACTCCTGTCTTTTCTCTTATATACATTGGGTTTCAGAATAAGTAGTTAAAAATTAACGATAATAGAAATTGTATCAACCAAAAAGACTGAAATACACCAATAATCATTCTAACAACCTGTGCTAAAATTTTAATAAAGATTGGAGAAGAATATCTTTAAATCTAGATGCAACTTTAAACTGAGCATTCGATGATTATTAAGAAAAAAATCACTCACGTTGGAATATTTGGCACATTTGAACGATTTTTTTCAAATGCATATCGATTATCTTTTTTTTTTTTTTGGAAGGTTTACACAAAACAATTCTTTTAAATATTACTTTTTTACTTACAATTTCCAATTCTTTAATCCACAGATAAGAGATTAGGTTAATCCAAGAGTTGCGTTTTAGAATCTGTAAAAACCTTCTCGGCCTAGATTTTGGTAAGTGTCATCTATTCCAATCGTTCTGCTGAGATGTGTGAATCAAACTAAAGTGTAACCCGAAAACACTAAAAAGAAAAATGCATAATCCAGAGTTCATCCGAGTCTGAACGGTCAAATAAATACAGTTTTTAGAGGATCATCTTCAATACGGGGGCCAACTGGAAGCGAAATAAAATTATCATTTCTTACAAATAAGACAGAATGATCAAAATCGAAAATGCTCAGTTAAACAATGTAAAGAAATACATCTAACTGTGACAATAAAACTCCATGAAAACCTTAAAATTATTTGAAAAAAGAATCAGCCTAGGTTGGTAAGCTTTCGGTAGAGCAAGCTCAGCATTCAGTGACAAAAAGAAGGGTCAACAATCAATGCATCCTCTCGGTAGCCACCTATGGAGCCGAAACACGGAACATAACCATAAGATTGGCTTTCTTACAGAGAACTACGCAACGTACTCAACAGAGGATCAGGCTTAACATCACTTGGAAACATAACACAAGAAAACACAGTATATTAGAGAAAAAACAAAAGTCAAGGATATTATAGAACCCTTAGGAAGACTCAAACGGTAACGGGAAGGTCATGTTACAAGAATGTCAGACAACCAGTGGACATCACGACTTACAATATCTATTCTCAGAGAACATTTGCAAAACTATGGCTGACAGAAATTAAAGCGGCTTGGCGATTTGGATAAGTTCAAGATATAGAGAAATCTAATATTGGGGAAAGTCTATGTCCAACGACGGACGTTGAAACAATGATGGTTATGGAAAATAAATGACCCTAGCCGTAATCTTTAATTCTTTGATTGATTACAACAAACTTCTGTAATAGGGGTCTTTTTAAGAATTGCGTCACTTTTGCCTCTCGTAATGAGAAGTAACGGAGAGCGACGGGTACTGAAGTAAAGATATCATTACTTACCAGTAGCAATGATATCAATAAATAAACAGGACTAGCTGCTTCAGGGTCAAACTCCATTCCTTTTTCTATTCCGACTGGAGACTACAACAACTTTTGTTTTGGGTATCTAAAATGATGAAAGGACACTGAGAATTATCAGTTTGGTTCAGGCGGTAAAAGGGCGATTGAAAATGATAGGTGAATGTTTATTGTCAAACTCTTATTACTGAGTTTTGACTTTATTTTCATACGTCGCGACAATGACAATGACCTCACCAAAAACCAGTGACGTCATGACAGCCTGAATAACACTGACGTATGCAAAAACTGATGACGAATTCTCTCCTTTTTATGAAAGAATTGAAATGGGGCACTTTTTTCTGAATAGTATTGCATGGGGAAATTAATTCTGTTGTGTTTACCTTTTAGATTTTATTAAAACAAAGGTGTCTGACCCTAGCGTAGCCAAACTTGTTTTACATATTGGTTTGGTTTAACATGATGGCTCAGACCATACTGAATATTTTACTCCCCCAAATTAGGTGTGGATTGATCTTGTTCAAGGTCTAGCGTCTATTTATTCACTCACCCACACAATGTCAAATTTAATGTGGGATAGTGGAGCACCCCACCAAAAAATAGCTCCTGTCGACGCAAATGAGGTCGCTAAAGCAACCGTGGTCCCGAAAGCGTCGGTACTAGCCTGACCTATAGTCATAGTGCAATCAGACAGCGCCGCCCCAGGGCGAACTGCTCCCCAGCAGTTATAGAGAGAGAACCAAAGGACTAATCCAAAGCTTCCCAATGTGCTTAGCATGACAAGTATCAGTACTGACATCTTGGACAAGTCCGTGGTGTAGATACTACACTTTGATCATGTTTTAGGGCAACGGTAATCACGTTAATCTCGCTCGATCATTTCTTGTGTAGTCAATCCACCCTATCTATGGCCATGTGCCAGACGAGACAAAGCCAAGCTTATCGTATGCATCTGTTAGTAATTGTATGTATGTATGTATGTATACACATGCATATTGATATGTGTATCTTCAGCATATGAATGTGTGTGCGCATGTGTGTGTGTTTAGAGAGATGGACGAAGATGAAAAATGGAAAAAAGAAAAAAAAATGAAAGATACCATCGACCGGGATAAAGAGATAAAGAGATGGAGGAAGAAAATCCAAACTCTTAAATCTTCCCGCCCTTCTGTCTCCAACGAGAGTGATAATCTGCTCAGAATCAAGATGGCGGCTGCCTGGCCTCAATCCTGTGCTTTTGAAAATCGCTCACAATTGTTTCTTATAAACGATTTTGTTTAGTTTAATCTTCTTAAACAAACAACGCAGGAATAAAATCATTCTTTTTTTTATTTCTAGGCGGATTTAGCGTGAAAACATTACGGATTTTTTTTCCATAATATATCCTAATTTTGTGAATACATCAATGAATAGAAAGCTGCAACAAAACATTATGGTGATTAGTTTTTATGTCTGGTAATGATACTGTACAGGATGATTAAAATTAGTTTTCCCAATAGTTCAAGAAGAACCATCAGTCATAAGGGAGATTTATTATTATGAAATTGGCATTATATCAAAGAGACAATTGGGAAAGCCAAAGTTGGTGTTGCAAATGATATTTCTTTATTCAATTTTATATCTTTTGCGACACCGAACAGAAGATTTTTTAGCTCGATCCAAGGAAACATGATAAATTGAATTTAGAAATCTCATTTGTATTATGAACTTCGGCTTTCTAAATCGTCCCTTAAATCCAATAGCGTCGGATGGATTTTAATCCACACCCTTTCATTGTTCAAAAAGGACACTATGAAACTAAAGATATAATTCATTGCGTGTAGGCCACCGGACGCGTTTGAAGCTGATTAAATCTGACACAAATCGTTGATTCGTCATTATCAATGCTAACCGACAGTCTTTTACGCCCGGGCAAGGTGCATCTCCAACTGATTTATTTTCAGTTAAAAACTTCTTGAATCACCTTTGAGCAGTACGGTCACTTGTACAAAGTCTGTACATACTCTAAGTTTAGATCAGTATGACTGACAAGCTCTCCCACAATCAACTTTTAGCCTGCTGTAATTAATTGTTTTGTTACTAATGTAGGTATATGCTTCCTAAAAGTTGTCAGACAACTATGTATGAATGGCTATCAATGTACGTTTGTGTAACACGTGCAGGCCACCACAGTGAAGATAGAGGGCCAGGAATTTGAGTATTTGATATTGTTATATCTAGAAAAAACCGTTTCTACTTTTTTAACTCCCCCTATGTTTTAGGGGAGAAATCAATTTGCAATGTAAATTTTTGCTAAATTGATCTCTCAGTTTGTGGCCTGCAGCATTCACACTTTTTTTTTTGTTTCTTTGTTTTTGAAAATATGGACTTTTTTTTAACTGATCATTGTCGAACAAATGCAAGAGAGATAACTTATTTATCGATCACCCTTTGGTATAACTATTTTTGATTGATCACCCAAACACAGCATGCTGCCACGTTGGGTCTTGTGACGTTTTCTTTTGAGTAACTAATCAATCCCTTAATTTTCTTTTTGATTTTATTACTAAGCTGATGTTGAAAAAGAAATTTTTAGATTGCCTGATATCTGATCTTTAGGTTCAAGATGAATGGATTATTTTTCTCGTATACGTATTTAATTGTTGGCGTGAAGCTAACGTTTACCTAATCTGATTTTTTGAGGCCTTAATCGTGTGAACGGTGTAGCTAGTTCGGCTATTTCCAGGCTTTGGCAGGCTGAGAAATAATACGAACAGACAAAATTATATCTATACGAGCTGGTTCAGATGTACTTTACACACTGAAGTCGCTTGTATTTACCTGTGTAAGATGTTGCTGAATGTATGTAAATGTAGGTTATTATGTGAATAATCCTTTTGCATATTTGAAAGCATGGATAATTAGATTTTAATACTCACAGGGTGCTTTACGTTGTCCAGTGTATAGGTCAAGTCTTGTTTGATGGAGATAATAAAATGAATCATCATCATCATCATCATCATTTTTTTATCATCTGTCGTTGGATATAGACCTTCCCCAGGATTTGCAAGACTTCTCTATATAGGCGTAGCGGAGCCAATACTTTCTGAACTTATTGTGCTCGTCTCTTCATTTAGTATTCTGCTGGCCTCGGTTTCGCATTTGATCTCAGGGGATCCACGTTGTGAGTCGTGATGTCCATCAGTTTTCTGTCATTCTTGTAACATGACCAGCCCATTGCCATTTGAGTTTTTTAATAGATTCTATGATGTCTCAGACTCCTATTTTTTCACTGATATATTGTACTTGTGTGTCTTGTGATCTCTCCCTGTGAGATTGGGCATGAATCACTCTTGCGCACTTTGCATGGTTCTCAGCTTTTTCTTTTGGTTAGCGTTCATGTTTAAACTCCATAGGTGACTATCGGGAGGATACATTGGTTGTATACTCTTCTTTTCGTGAGGAATGGGATTTTTCTTTTGTTTTTGAATGTTGAGCTTTCTCTACCGAAAGCTTGTCATCCTAGATTGATTCTTCGTTGGATTTATTCTTCTTTTGAGGATTTCATGGAAATTCGTTGTCCTAGGTTTTCCAATCACAGAAAACTGGAGAGAAAAATAAAAAAATATAATTGAATTATTTGATGAACATGCCATCACAGTCAATGATTGAAAAACCGTAGCGTCAAAATTTGCAGTCATGTAAAATAAATTCCATTGAAGAATGAATACGGCCAGAATGATTTCTATCTATGATATCAATGACATTTTCCACTAAAATAAAGTGAAGAAGCATCTAGAAATATCTTGATTCTCAATAATATCTGGATTCTGGAAAATCTAGGTATTATTAAAGAATCCGTCAGAATGAGGCCCCAGAATAGTTAAAAAGCTTTTCTTTTTTTACCCCCAAAATTGAAAAATCTCAGAAGAAGTCAAAAGGAGAAGGAGCACTGAATTCCGGTTTTCAAGTCTGGATACGAAACGGTATGATTAGGAGCGCTGGAACACATCGACTCATAGACAAACTTATAAACTAACACATAAACACCTTAAACGAACGAGCACATAAACACCTTAAACGAACAACCACATAAACACCTTAAACGAACAAGCACATAAACACCTTAAACGAACAACCACATAAACACCTTAAACGAACAAGCACATAAACACCTCAAACAAACAAACACATGAACACCTTAAACGAACAAGCACATAAACACCTTAAACGAACAACCATATAAACACCTTAAACGAACAAGCACATAAACACCTTAAACGAACAACCACATAAACACCTTAAACGAACAAGCACATAAACACCTCAAACAAACAAACACATAAGGATCTTGAACGAACAAGCACATAAACACCTTAAACGAACAAGCACATAAACACCTTAAACGAACAAGCACATAAACACCTTAAACGAACAACCACATAAACACCTTAAACAAACAAACACATAAACACCTTAAACGAACAAGCACATAAACACCTCAAACAAACAAACACATGAACACCTTAAACAAACAAGCACATAAACACCTTAAACGAACAAGCACATAAACACGTAAAACGAACCACATAAACACCTTAAACGAACAACCACATAAACACCTTAAACGAACAAGCACATAAACACGTAAAACAAACAAACACATAAGGATCTTAAACGAACAAGCACAGAAACACCTTAAACGAACAAACACATAAACACCTCAAACAAACAAACACATAAACACCTTAAACGAACAAGCACATAAACACCTTAAACGAACAACCACATAAACACCTTAAACGAACAAGCACATAAACACGTAAAACGAACAAACACATAAGCATCTTAAACGAACAAGCACATAAACACCCTAAACGAACAAGCACATAAACACCTTAAATGAACAAACACATAAACACCTCAAACAAACAAACACATAAACACCTCAAACAAACAAACACATAAACACCTTAAACGAACAACCACATAAACACCTTAAACGAACAACCACATAAACATCTTAAACGAACAAACACATAAACACCTTAAACGAACAAGCACATAAACACCTCAAACAAACAAACACATTAACACGTAAAACAAACAAACACATAAACACCTCAAACAAACAAACACACAAACACCTCAAACAAACAAACACATAAACACCTTAAACGAACAACCACATGAACACCTTAAACGAACAACTACATAAACACCTTAAACGAACAAGCACATAAACACCTTAAACGAACAAGCACATAAACACCTCAAACAAACAAACACATAAACACCTCAAACAAACAAAAACATAAACACCTCAAACAAACAAACACATAAACACCTTAAACGAACAAACACATAAACACCTTAAACGAACAAGCACATAAACACGTTAAACGAACAAGCACATGAACACCTTAAACGAACAAACACATAAACACCCTAAACGACCAAGCACATAAACACCTTAAACGAACAACCACATAAACACCTTAAACGAACAACCACATAAACACGTAAAACGAACAAACACATAAACACCTTAAAAGAACAAGCACATAAACACCTTAAACGAACATACAGCTAAACACGTTGAATGGATAAACATATAAACAAACACACGCGAATATCTAAAAAAAAATGGAATCCCCCGCCATCTTTTTTTAATAAATGAATAAAACTGTGTTCTTTTGTTTCTGGAATGATCGGGTACAGACCGTACCGATGGAGTGAAAGAGTTGAACATTCAAAGATTTACTTCTGGTTATGTGAACCAAAAAAAAAAAAAATTCTTCAAATAAGTGGCTTTTTAGAGGGGGTTCAGTTTGCAATCTAAGTCTACGCTAAATTGGTCCCTGAGTTTGTTTTTTTGTTTTTTTTCAGAAATTCAAACGTTTTGAAAATTGTGACTTTAGCGATTACTGCCCAAGAAAATGCAAAAATGATAACTTATTCATTGATCATCCCTTTCCCTAATGTTTTTTTTGATCATCCCCCAACATGACGTTCGGTCAAAAGACATTGGTCTCATGACGGTTTCTATTGAGTGACTGGCCAGACCTGTCTGCATTTTAGATGCTTTTGTAAATTGATTGATCATTCGCAATATTCAATTTCTTTTTGAGAGAGTAAACACTTCATTATTTTCTTCCTGTTTTTCTTTTGTAATCATTTTGTAATTTCTTTCTTGCTTGTAAGTTCTTGATCAATTCTGAACGCCAAGCGCAGAGGAGCTACTGTGCTACAACAGCACATGTATCATACGAGATTCAAACACGTCTAATTGATTACTAATCTATCAACAGCTTGTGGAGATGTTAAAAAAAATAGAAGTTATCTCAAACACATTTATATCAATATATCATAATTATTTTAAAGAATTCATTTATTTGAGGTAAGGAAGGCCAAGATTATAAGCTATTCACCAAATGTAGACCCCAAAAGTTAGATGGTCATTGAGAAGCCCAGTCACAAGGGAAATCCCCAGCATTGGCTGCTATGGTCCAGCACGGTATTCCCTAACCACTGGACCCGTGCTGTGAAGCATGTGGCACTAGACTTCAAGGAAACGACTTACACTCAATGGATCTCAATGAAATGAAAGATGGACAATGGAATAAGGAATAAGTGCTTAAATTTTAAAGCTGATCTTTGAGAGTTGTGGATTGAGAGATATCTTTCCGTTGTTCTTAATGTATTTACGTATACGCTTCTGACTATCCACACGATACCTACGAGAGTTCTCAATAAATTTCGATGCAATTTCTTTGGAAGGATGGGAGTAGGCTACAGGAGAATTGATCAGACTTTGGAGCTGATCCATGCACTCTAACTTTCCCAGAGTTGAACTTGTATATTTACCCGATATTTCTGAATGTTCTCGACGAATTTCGTTGAAGGTTGGAAAGTAAGCTCACGGTAGAAGTGATTAAACTTTTGGTCGGATCCATGCGCAATTACTTCCCCCTGACATTTGCACTGGCAAACGTATGCGATCTCCGAGTGCTTTCAATTTGATTATGAAATCAGCGATGAAGGTTTGTGCGTGTGTAATATGTGGGTGGTATTGTTTTCTAGTGGTCTTGCTGGTGGCGATGATGAGATGAAATTCACGAAACGGATAACGAAATAAGCACTGAACCAGCAGTGTCCCGTTAATCAGCGTTCAATGAGGTCTAATGACGTATCTTCGTCGTCTGAAATTGAGTTCACCCGGAAAAGAAAAACGCACACCACAAAAGAAACATAAGACAATAACAAAATCAATAATTCATGACATCTCATATCGTTATTATTGGGCTTATTATAGAAATCGTTGAAACAAACGATGCAACGTTACATATATATATATATATATATATATATATATATATATATATATATATATATATATATATATATATACATGTGTGTGTGTGTGTGTGTGTGTGTGTATGTCCAAGGGCGGTACAGGAGTTTAGAAACTGTCAACCAAAACAGTCACCGAAACCATCAACATAAGTTTCTTCAGTTTCCAAGTTGATCTCGATGGCAGACTATGTATGTATGAATCACTCGCACAGGCTGCACCGATGGATCTAGAGGGCTGAAAATTTAAACTTTTACTCCTAGGAACAAGTCTTTTGTTCTTTTAAGCCTGTGTGGATTTTTTAAAGGGTGTTCAGTTTGCAATGTAAGTTGTTGCTAAAATGATCCCTTAGTTTATGTCTTGTAGCATCTGCGCTTCTTTTTTGAAAGTTAAGACTGTTCTTTAGTGATCAACACCTATCAAGAAGCGAGAGAAGTATTTCATTCAACTATCACCATTTTTGCAGTTTTTTAATTGATCATCCCCCCATACAGTCATACTGTCAAAAAGACGGTTGTGTGATGGTTTCCATTGGGTGATGAACCAGACATGTTTTAAAAGAAATCTGAACAAAAAACATTCAGCAGAAATGTCTAAAAAGATACGAATTGAAGAACTTGTGCGTTTTTATCGAAATATAGATTTTTATTCATGGTTCTCACATTTTGGTCTTTTAACATTTGAATTACTTCCTTACTTAACACATTGAACTGAAAAACACTCCGAGTGCGTATACCTCTGCCAGAGTCAATGTCACTAAAACTGGATAAAAATCAGTTGATATATGGCTACGATATGGGGGGATAACTGTAAAAGACTCCTGGATCCAACCAAGAAAAATAATCAGTTCTTTCAACAACCCCAGCCCATTTTTTGATAAGATGTCATTGAAACTCATTCAGATCGTTTAGAGTAATTAAGCGGGAAAAACATGAGTGGACACATAAATGTATGAAAAACCAAGATAAATATGAAATATCTCGCTCGAAAAGAAAACCCTGAATCCGCTCAAAAATTCGATGAATTTTTCAATACCACGTCAAGTAACGTTTAATTGAAATTCATTGTGTTCTTCTGGAGATGTTAAGTGGATATAGAGCTACAAAGTTTGGGCGGTAACTGTAAATGGTTTCCTGGATCTGCTCCAAAAACTGATCACTTCTTCTACAGCCAATGGCCTATCCTTCCATGAAATGCTGGAATTCATCGAGAACTTTCAGAGATACTGTGTGACAAGAATGAATGGACAGAAACACAGACAGACAGACACATGTTAATATCTATTTATATCACGTCCAACTTCATCGGTTGAGGTGAGAGGAAAATGATGCATCTTTTATTGAAATATGGATTTTGATTCTGGATTCTAACATTTTTTCAAAAATTTCTTTGTGTCAAATATTTTTGAAATTTATCCTCATCATACACTATAAACAACTAAAAGGCACTCATAGAGCGCAAACCTCTGCAAACGCCTTTGTCAGCAGGGGGGAGTGATTATGCATGTATCCTTCCCAGAATTTAATCACTCCCTCCGTAGCCCACTGCCAACCCTTACACGAAATTTAATTGAAATTAATCGAGTATTTTTGGAGATATCGTGTGGACAGAAAGACAGACAGAGAGACGGGGACACAGACAGACGTGACTCTCCATCGGTAAAAGTGATTACTTAATCATAACGGATATTTAGGATTGTCTCCGTCCCATACCTCCCCCCCAACACACACATACACCTATCGTCTCGTTATTCCTCGTCCTCTCCAAAAGCTGGTCTAATGAATACAAGGCAGGAACTGTGTCTGCGAGAGGGGACAGACGTGAAGGGGAAGCCATAACAAGGCGGGAACAGAACATCGAGCATTTTGGCTGACTAGTGTCTTGACTGTTTTACCTCTCTGACCTTCTTTCAGCCATTTCTTGCTTGTCAAGAAGTCATCCGCTAAAAGATTGGGAGAACACTGAGAAATTTCGGATTTGGTTGATAATGGATTATTCTTTTCTCGCATAGAGAATTGTCGCTGACCGATCGGTGAGGAGCACGGAAAACGGACTGGGCGAGCCGAGTTCAAACTGAAATTGAGATTAGAACAAATGCCCTTGTAAAAGGCATAAATCCGTCACCTCTCACCCAGCAGCAGGAATAATTGTGTATGGTGAAGTGAGTTTCGCTACTTCGGGTGCTTTATCTCTTTAAATATATTTCGCATATCACAAACCTCTGAGAACTAAACAGGACATAGAAATCCCGACATGGACGGCTGATGCCATAGTCAGCGTAAGGGTATATATTTACTATACTCTTCTCAAACATTTTTTTCTCTTTATTTCTGGCTTAAGAAATAGATCTTTAATCTAAAATTATTTCTTTAAATATCAGGACAATATTTAGGCATTGTTGGTAAAAAAAAAAAAAATGACCATAGAGTCCTGGCCTACCATACCTATTTCCTTGAATGACTCGGCTGGCGACGATTTGCGAAAGAATGCCCGGATTTCTTTCATCTATATGTCGGTTACTTTTCATCCAATCTACAGCCGTTATTTAACATCTTGAATCTGAAATAGGGATCAAGTGGCAGAGCAGACATCTTGAGGGGAAGGTGCTGTGATTTTGAGTCTCACCGAGAGATCATTCTTCATTTGTTACCGTAGAGTGAGTGTCAGTATAGCTACGATGGAAAGCAATGGAAATTATCTATATAAAGTAACTCCCTTACGCTGGCTACAGCATCATCGGTCCCAATCACAATTTCACTTGAATGTTTCAATTAAAAACAAAAACAACAACAACAACAAAAAAGATTGAATACTGCTGACACAAACTAATGGATCTATTCATCATAAATTTATATTGCAAATTGCAACTTTACCAAAAGTATCTCTAGGGTGGTGAGAGTTAAAAAGTGTTTTTCCAGATATAATAAGAAGTGAATGTTTGAAATTTCAACTGCCTTGCTTCGCTGATGCAGCTGGTACGCTTGATACGTACGTACATAGCCAGCCAGACCAATTCGAAAACTGAAGAAATCTATGTTAACGATCAGGATAAAGATAAAAAGAGGAGCAAGGAGAAAAAGAAGAAAAAGAAGAAACCATCAGAATGAAAAAGAAAAAGAAGAAAAAGAAGAATAAAAAGAAGGAAAAGAAGAAAAAAAGAAGAAAAAGAAGAAAAAAAAGAAAAAAAAGAAGCAATTAACGTAAAAAAATAAAAAGAAGGGAAGGAAGAAGAAGAAGAAGCGATAAAAATAAAAAGAGAAGGAAAAAAGAAAGAGCCATCAAATTTTTTAAAAAAAGAAGAAAAAGAAAAAAAAGAAAGAATTGAATACAAAGGAAGATTGCTACAGGGTCAAACTCCCTCCTACTTCTCTTCCGACTGAACATGATCACTACAACTCTATCATATATATATATATATATATATATATATATATATATATATATATATATATATGTATGTATATATATATATATATATATATATATATATATATATATATATACGTATGTATATATATATATATATATATATATATATATATATATATACATACATATATATATATATATATATATATATATATATATATATATATATATATATATATATATATATATATATAAAGGAAAAAAAAGATATAGATATTTTTAGAACAAATTTATGTATTAGAATTAGATAAACCTTTCGGTATTTGTAACAAATATTTTTCGTAGTTATGCAGTTTGTCAGTTTGGTTCAGCCGGTAAGAGAGCTGCCTATCGCAATTTCAAATCACGGGAAATAAACGTTAATGTTTTTGATATCGGTCTGGTTTAGCATGACAGACCAGACAAACGGTTTACCCCCTTAATTAGATGAGGATTGTTCTTGTTTCTGGTAAGTTTGACAAAACAGAGAAAGAAAAAGAAACAAGCAAATAAATATGTGATCATCAGACATTTTCTATGTTCCTTTCAGACAGAAACTCTAAATTATCTGGTGAAACTGACAGAACTCGTCCATTTTTCCAATAACTTAAACAGCGTCAAAGAACAGCGAGCAAAGTTTTTAAAAGATCAAGTTTTAAGAGGGAAAAAATGAAGAAAATAGGAAAAAAAAGTGAATGCGTCAGAGAAAGACAAAAGGAAGAAAAACGTGAAAGAAAAAAAGGTCTGGAAAGACGAAGAAATAATATGGGAATGTCACGCAAATTTATTAGTCAAAAGTTGACCATATTGTTTGGTAACTGGACTGTTTCCCAATCAGTTGATATTTTTGCACAGCTTGACGTCCATAGATTTTCCGCGGATTTCAGCTTTTGGTGTGGGTCGAAATGAACTCGGAGGCAATTTTCGGTCATTTTGAAGAACAGCCACTTTTAATCGGCTATTCAAAATGGCTAAAGTGGCAAGATTTTTCAGAACATAGCTCTGTTTTCTCGATCAGAAGATACCTTTTTTCATATTCATATAGAAATATTTCTTGATGTGGTCGTTCATATTTTGAATTCTTTCTGCGCTCATCCGTTACCACACGTTTAAGTCTAGGCAATTGATACTCTTTCTGTATTAAATTCAAAAATATATGAGCGACGACTATTCTCTCAGTGCTTGGACTACCAACGCTATAATTACAAGATGACTGCTATCATTTGCTCCGTGACTGAATTATATAACATGTACTGTATACCAAACCACGAACACTAACTCTAAACACTAACCCTAAACCTATAAAAACAAATTAATGACGTTATTTTCAGTATTCTGTTAGTTTCTTATCAATACGTTGTATGGTTAGACTTTTAGGGCTTTTTGTAGGAGTATTTGGATCGTATATATCATTTTTAGCGGTTAACTGAATTCAAAATTCAAAATGCTCGTTGGCCCAAGCGTGTAAATCCAAAGATTGCCAAAATATCGTTGTGTACTCGCCCGTAAGTGTGTCTATATGTGTGTTTACCAGCCCGTTTACGTGTGTGTATGTGTGTGCGTTGCATATTGACAAAACCTTTGAGTAGCCATAAATGTCGATTTCGATTAAACTAAGCTTCATATATATATATATATATATATATATATATATATATATATATATATATATATATATATATATATATATATACATATATATATATATATATATATATATATGTGTATGTGTGTGTATGTGTGTGTGTGTATAATTAATAATTGTATCATCCACGGACAGCTGTTTCGTTGAATTACAACTCTTCAGGGTAGCTATAGATTATCCAACATCCAGTACCACGAGGTAGGATCGAAACCTTCGCTTCTGACCCTAGAGCCAGATTTTACCCCTGCCCTGTGCGGAACTGGACGGTCAGTGGGACCAAACTAAGCAAAGTATATTTTCATACGCATGATTCCTTGTCCACCAAAGTACTCTATTCCAGAGTTGGAAGAGCATGGCATATAGCAGTAATAGACGGGTGCCCCACTTAACAATGTTCAACTTCAACTTATATTATTGATATATGTATTTATATACTAGTAGGAGATGGAAAAACATTGACTGAACCTCACCTGCCCAGACATCAAAAGGTTCGGTGGTATGTATATAATCACACACACAGAGGCATATATATATATATATATATATATATATATATATATATATATATATATATATATATATGAATGATGGTCCAGTCACGCCCCTGTCAGAATCGCTATTCATATCCGATCAAAGGTTTTATTGATAATGACTATATTCCACCAAATCGAGCAGAACGTTCATTTTTTTTCTCACAAGGTTCTGTTCCATCATTTTCCTTATTGAAGGCCTGATCGCTTTGATGTTCTAAATTTGCACTTCATTTTTTCTCTCGGATGGACCCTCAAAACCTAACACCGGCGAGTGGGTAATCTTGCACCCAGTGAACTCAACAAAGCAGGCTGGGGAGGGCATTATGCTAATTAGCTGTGTGCCTGCTGTAAAAAAACATGACGCTTTTCTCTGCTGGTGTTTCGGATATGCTGACGAAAGGTGAACACTGTGTGAGTCTGCTTTGGTTTGGTACAAAAGAAATTTTATACTCTGTCAGATCAGATAGCGGAACGATGAGCATGTCTGTATGATAATGCAGAAGGTCCCGGTTTCGATTCCTGGTATGGACAGTCATTGTGAAAGACTTTTCATTGCACTCAGCAATTATTGGAGTTTATTCTAAGATGTGTGATAAGGTTGGAAGAACCCCGCCGGTGGTTTTGCATCTTGTCATGGGGTTGGTCATAAAAAAAATCTAGTAAGGATAAAGATCCTGGTCTCAACCCGACTTGTTAATTGGGTGGACTACGTACGCAACAGAAACCAGGATTTCGTTGCTTCATTGGGGGTTGTCTCTCAACATTTTCCTTAACCCTCTCAGCGTGGGAAGCGGCTTATGGTCTGTAACAATGGAATTTAATTCTATTTTAATTATCTGACCCTGGATAACCTGACTTGCTGTCAGAGATATCTTGCCCCCAAATTAAATATTTCGATCAAATAAGGCCCAAATTTGAATTCTCCGTGTACCTTTTATACCTAAAATAAATGAATCATTTTGTTTTATTTATACCATATGGATATTCATTCTTGAACGGGCCAAGCCCTAATGTAATAAGGTCGTTCTGGAATCTTTGGCAACAAGCCATTACTTCCTCTTTGTAGCTGGGCTTTTGAACCCTAATAGAAATGAAAAAAAAATTCCATTTTTAAAACAAAATCATGACTAATAGAAAGGTACATGTACCTCACAAGTATTAAGGTTAATAATAGCCCAGCATATCTTTTAATCGGGACAAAATTATGAGTGGACATTTGCAGCTCTCACACTAGTTCACTGACGAACCAACGGTTGGTTATATGTATTGAGCCATCTCTTAATTATCTATACTGCGACGGTCATTATCATTCCATCAATTTTGAAAAATCCCTATCCTAATTTTCATACCTAAGTAATGGCTCCCGAGCAAAGTGCAGGTGTCAGCGCTAGTGTAAAGCTCAAACACGAATCTATTTTAAAACCAAAAAACATAGAAGTGTAGTGGAAACTAGACCGCAATGTTTCGGTACAAAAACTGTGCACATGGGAGATTATTGCTTACGAACGGTATTTGATAGTCGTATATGTCCAATGAATATACCTATATCAGTCTGAATAATACTAAACTGCATCACTTATGCTAACGTATAACATTTAAACATTTAATTTATATCTAATATTTGCTTGAGTTTCTATCAGTCCTAACGAGCTGAAAATGCCCGACCCCCAGACGTTTATCATCAGTTATATGCGGCATACAGTCGTAAAACATTGGATCATCTCTCAACTCGAAGTTTTATGGCTATAGTTTCAATATAGCCAGGGATAACCATCTAGACAACGTTTTTTCTTTGGCTAGAGTGTATAAAAACTGAAGGGAAAGTAGGTGTTATTTTCAAGTAAGTTGTAAGCATTTCTCACAGAATGCTCAATTCACTTTACTGTTTAATCTACTCCAAACAAACTGAACGAGAGAAAATTAATTAAAAACTGTCGTTTTTTTTTTAACTTCAGGTTTTATTTACTGCAGATAAATTGAAAAGGATGACTAAATTGTTTAGAGAGTAACTTTTGATACTTAGAAAAGTATCAAGTAAGATCCAGTTAAAACTTATTTTTTTGTGTATGTGTGTTAAGTCTCTTACGATAGGTATATTTGAATACCAAGTAAGTAATTTTACGAGTGTCATGGAGGTAAATCGTGGTTGTATTTGATTCACTGTTTTTTTTTTGGGGGGGGGGTCGAAATCAGATTAGTTTTCACCTGAAATACTGATTTCCATGGAAACACGATACCACTACACCCACCGTGCTGAGAAAACGCAGACAGTGTGGTTTTGGAGAAGGCAGACCCGGTATAAGGCACAAAGTAACCCAGGTTAAAAGCCTCATTTTAAAAGGTCAGCAAATTTTTAGCCTCCAATGTTTTTACAGCTGGCTACGATTTTCCACGGGGAAAATGTTTATTTAACCAAAATAGATATTACGTTTACAGGGGCATGCACATACACATACACATATACACACACACACGAAATTTACTTTAAATCAACATACGTTCAAGTTTATTTATTCGTTCCTTTATTGCAATTCGAATTGCTTTTATTCATCAGGGCAACGAGAGAGCATTTACTCCTTACTCTCCATTGAGCTGTTTACGCGAGGCTGTTTGAATGTCGGTCGAAGTCAAAGTTGTTATAAAAAGCAACTTAAAATCAAGGCGAAAGTAAAAACTAGTCAAAATTGATAATGAAAATATTATCATTATAACAGTGTTATTGATTTTTTTCTTTAATGTTTTTTTCATCTGCAGCAACGTACTTTATACTAAAACAGACATTAGGCAATCTGAATATCAAACAGAACGAATATAAGCAGAGAGGTTTATGGTTCGTTATGAACTCAATAGAGTACCTATGTGTACATGTAACCAAAGGCACTAGTAGTGCAAGTATACAAACACACACACACCGCCCTTTCAACAAGAAAAAAAGGAGTGAAATAAGGTGATACAAGCTCACCCAAACTCAGCATAACAAATGTCCTATACATCAAACATGTTGGGGACAAGGACACAGAGATCAAAATCGAAAATGCAGAGCTGGATAGAGTAGACCACAAAATGTACCCAGGACAACAAATCTCCGTGAAGTCATCAAAAAAAGAAGAAATCGAGCGAAGAATCACATTAGGTTGGAAAGCTGTCGGTTGAGCAGGCACCACTTTTATGAATTAGAAAATCCTGCGAGTCCTAGATAGAAGGGTATGCAACCAACGTATCTTACTAATGGTCACATGGAACATGGAACCTAACTGAAAGACTGACCTCCAAACTGAGAACCATGTTACGTGCACATGAGAGAATCATACTCGACATCACATGGAGAGATCAGAAGACAGTACAGTGTATTAGAGAAAAGACAGGAATCTGGGACATCAGAGAAACCGTTAGAAAACTCAAATGGCAATGGGCTGGACATGTTGCAAGAATGTCATATAACTGCTGGATATCACGACTCACGGCGTGGAATCCCAGAGATCATCAGGTGCAAGGTTGTGGCTGATAGAAAGTGAAATGGTATGACGTGCTAGCTAAATTCAGAAAGTACTGGCTCCGTGATGCCCATGATAGAGTGGTCTGGCGAATCTTTGGGGAAGTTTATGTCCAACGGACGCTAACAGACTGATTATATATATATATATATATATATATATATATATATATATATATATATATAGAGAGAGAGAGAGAGAGAGAGAGAGAGAGAGAGAGGGGGGGAGAGAGATAGAGATAGATAGATAGATAGATAGATGTGTCTGTAGTCTAGGAAGCTTCACAGCTTTAAATACTAAATATTTAAAATGAATTATACGTCATTTCAATAAACTATCTCCCAATATCTGTAATTTATGTCATTTTTTCAGTGTTTCTTTTGTTTTCACAGAATCAGATATATTGGTACAATGTGTGGAGTTCTTCTTAAGATCATACACACACACACACACACACACACACACACACACACACACATATATATATATATATATATATATATATATATATATTGTGGGTGTTTTAGGGAAATGTTCACTCGGCACATAAACGTAAATAGTGAAAGTATGTAAATCTGCAGGAGGGATAAATGACTGACACAGCGGTATCAACTAGATATTCCATATAGAAGACAGATGTTGAGACTTCAGGGCTAACTTGAACTTATTCTTTATTCAACTCGGATTGTGAACAACAGAAATCCAGAAATATATTAAGAGGCTCTAAGATCGATCAGAGGCTGCATCTGCATGGAACTGTCACTTCCACACTGTGCTGCTCAACCACCAAAGTCTGGTGATGTATTGCTGTGCACTCTGTGTTGTTGGTAATGATGTTTCAGTCCTGAAACCATGTTACATTTTACGTGATAACTAGCATAGAGGATAAAACATGTCGGTTAAACGTATCTAGTAAACTGCTGGGCTGTTATAAATTGAATCGCTGGGCCGTGGGAGGGCAGAAAATCGAATCAGTCGAAGAGACAGAGAAGCAACATTGCAAAAACGAATCACAAGGAAGAATTAACTGATAAAGAGGCACTTCCTGGCATGAACAATGAGATGAGAAAAATTTACTTCGTGGATTGAAGAAAAGGTTTGGCTCGAAATTTCCAGAAGATTG
Organism: Thysanoteuthis rhombus; assembly: GCA_963457665.1. Taxonomy (NCBI): domain Eukaryota; kingdom Metazoa; phylum Mollusca; class Cephalopoda; order Oegopsida; family Thysanoteuthidae; genus Thysanoteuthis; species Thysanoteuthis major. The sequence continues at coordinate 3,351,325 of OY735219.1, read as the reverse complement.
CAAACGACTACAGACATCTGAAGAAGGTTGTTGAGCTAGACGGCCGAAAATCTCGTCGCACAGGGCAATCTTAGAAATTGAGAAAAAGACTTATAATGCAGGTAAATCATCACTGAGCCCAGGAGTAATTATCTCGACGACATAATTGGTACCGTTAGAAAGGAACTTTTATATACTTCAACATACTAAAAGGCTTTACAGGTAGCTGTTGAGGGAATCCTTTGACAGTTGTCTGAAATATACTGGATCGAATAAAAACTGTACATTTATCTGTAACCTTCCACAAGATTTTATTCCCTCGTAAACTAATGGACACAAACTGGTACCAGAAGCTGCATTTATATGTATCGTACTCATAATTATCCTTTACATCTCCATTCTTTCAAAATGTTGCTTTCTTTTATATTTTTCTACCTTGTGTTGTAGTAATTTCTACCGTCGATTTTTATTTTATCGATAAATTTTGATATGTTTAACATGTATGGTTAAAAACATATTTTTGTGGTAAAATCTTGGTAACAAGGTCAGATCATATCTGAAAAAAGAAGAGAACCCATCCAGATTGAGGATATTGATTGTTGCCAGTTTTTCTACCGATTTTTTGGGCGGTCATTTTGAAATTAAAAATCGACAACTGTGTAAAAACACGTCTTCCATTTAAAATTAAGTCATTGTACATGGATCAGTCCCAAAAGTGAGTCACTAATTGGTATTGGCCACTCTTCTTACAAAATTACATGAACTTCATTGAGAACTCCTGGGGATAGCGTTGAGATTAAAGGGAAAGAATACAGATATTTATGAAAAAACTTGTAAGTTTTGTGCTATTAGTCTACGAGAAAAAAAAACCTTGTGGCAGCTCCTAGATAACTGTGCAGTTAGCTAATAGAAAGATACATTCTTCCCTGTTTAATTCAAACTACCGTAAAAAGAAGAAAAAACTACATAGGGAAGATTTTAATAAGTTAAAGTGCTTAAATCTCCTTTCGAACGGTACCAAAAGTATCTTAGTAATAATTACTTCCAAATTTACTCTTTTAAGGTACTTATTTGCTCACACTATAAGATTATGCAATACGTAGTATGTGTATTTTTAATGCTTTTTAAAAAGAGTATGACTGACTGACAGCTGCTTGTATAATCTCCACTGTTATTCCTGACCCAACTTTTAAAAAGACAAATATTTTCATGAATGCTTTAATTGTCGCCTTTTATCAATTCAAGGACAGCAACTTCCTATTTGGCACGTCTCTCAGCAACTTTTATCAAAACACAGGAAATGTGGAATTGTTTTAAACAAACACGAACCAAACCAAACAAATATCTGTCTTCATTAAATTCGGAATGTTTCCCGTTAAAGAACTCTGATTCACAAAGCAGAACTGATATATTTGGCGTAGCGTTGAGAGTCAACTGTATCTTCCTCATCGTCATAGCCAAACAGCCTAGTTGCGGACCCAGGGGGGCGGGATACGTGGGGCTGAACCTGTATTGCTTAAACATACAAATATGAATGAATGGCCTGGATTTGTAAACGAGTATTGTTTGGGGCCTTTTTCCACGGCTACAGGGTTATAGACGGCATGGCCCGGGTGTGAAATAACCTTCCTGCCTGAGCAATTGATTTCAAGGTGATGCTAGCTTACCCAGGACTAACCCCGCCTTTTAAACCAAGGGTTTGCATCTCATGGTTTACCAAGTTGGCTTGATACATATACACATATAATTACCACCGAGACAATGTACTATTTTTATTGGAAAGATCACAAACACAACACAGGCTCAAATACATACACCCACCCACACACACATACACACACACACACACACACATATATATATATATATATACATATATATATATATATATATATATATATACATACATATATATATATATATACATATATATATATATATATATATACATATATATATATATATATATATACATATATATATATATATATATATATATATATATATATATATATATATATATATATATATATATGTATATATATGTATATAATTCATACAATTTCGATTCATTAGAGGTGCCCTCAACTCCTTAATAGAGATCTAAAATTCTGTCTCTTCCCTCCACACTTCAACAATAATATCCTAGATAATGACCTTAATGACTTATTTTGGAGAATTAAGCTGAAAGCGCACTTAGACAAATCTAACTACGATATAGACAATTTAGACCAACTCGAAGACCTTAACAAATTGATAACCCCAAAGAACATAGACATAAGTATCCAAACATTTGAACTAACAGTTAGAGACAACATTAAAACCTACAAAAACTATCACAACAATCAGCTCTAACGACACGATAACCTTCCCATTAGCGAACGGTTTCCTTGACAAATTGAAAAATAATGTCGACTTAATCATCAACAGAGCAGATAAGGGGAGAGCTATTGTCATTTAAAGTGTTGATAAATACCTTATAGGAGCTAATACTCAACTTGACAACATAGAAAATCACAAAATAACCGTTTCACTAAGTACCAAAACTCATTACCTCACTCCCTAACAGAGATGCACAACAATAATCTTATAGATAAAAGAACATTAAATAAAATTAAACCCACTTCCACGAACTCTGCTAGGTTTCACCCACTTCGGACAATCCGCTGACTAAATAACCCAGGTAGACCAAGCATTTCGCCCACTAACTTCCACACCACCTATCTATCGAAATATGTTGACCAATAAATCCAACCCTGAGCTACGCAAGTTGAATCCTGTATCAGAGATATCATTGACCTCTTGATTAAAGTCAAGCATATCAAAACAATCACAGAAAAAGCATTTCTAGTTAGTATGGACGTCAAATTCCTATATTGTGATATTGAACGCGAAGGCATTGCAGTCCTCACAGAAACCCTCAATAATAGAACCGCCAAGGAACAGAAAACAGAAACAATAACCACTCTTATGCAACACATGCTCACCGACTGAAGTTTAAATTTTAACGATTCACAATTTCTTGAAATGAATGGCTGTGCTCTGGGCACAGATGCAGACCTTTCTTACGCCAACATCTTCATGGGCAAATTCGAAGAGACTTATCCAGAGACTGATGGAGATCGTATCGTTTATTTTAGATATATAGATGATATTCTCTGTATATATACAGGAGGTGAAACTAAATTAGAGAAATTTTTAGACACAAGAACTCTATTGAATTTAATCATGAAAGATCCACTGACTCCATAGCCTTCCTAGACACCTGCATTAATTATCTTTATAACTTCACCCAATTCTATGCTTCCAGCCCCGCCCACAAAGATGCACCCAAACACCTCTCAATATATATGCACTCTTATTTTCAACAACAGCTCTACCTATACAATCTGGACCATGGTCTACATAAATGTACCCTATCCATACCTAACTCTTCTTTTATGTATATCTAACATTAGGAACTTCCCACATAGTCACCTTGATCCCTACTTACAGATATCTATATATGATCAATTTTACTTATTCTAATCAAAGCTTTATATATATATATATATATATATATATATATATATATATATATATATATATATATATATAAGCACGTTTCTCTCTCTACCCCCTTCCTTACCTCTAAGAATCCCTCCTCTTCTTTGTCCTCTCCTCTCTCACTCCCTCTCTCAAACACTATTCTTGCTCTTCCCCACCTTGTTGAGCACTTTTCACATTTCATTTCTCAACTCCTCTCTTTCTCTTTTTGAATTCACTGAAATCTTTTTAGCACCTTTAATTATAACGATATGTATATATATATATATATATATATATATATATATATATATATATATGTGTGTGTGTGTGTGTGTGTGTAAGTTTGTTTCTCAAATTTGTGTGTATGCGTGTGTTTAGAAAGCACTAAATGTGTACATAACAGGGGTACCTTGAATAGAGTTTCTTTCTTCTGATAGATGCCTGAGCTGGCTGCAGAGGTCTGACACCCCATTGGTGGAGTTTCCGGATAGTATTGTTGCCATTGCATATCGAAGTCCTTGTCCCTCTGAGGAAGTTGATTGTGTGCAGGTTGGGCCCCAGTCCTTTACTTAGTTAAGTTCACACGAATCTTTTTTTTTCTTTGTAATTAGTCGATCATCACCTAAGAAATTCATTACGCAGACCGGGAAGTTATTCTATACACAGACCCTGCCGTCTGTGATCCTATTGCCGTCGAAAACACTTCCAAAAATCTTTGTTCACGCATCCAAGCCATCACTGTGTAATTCGATCAGAATATGTATCCATTTCTTTATAATATCATTGTCTGCGTTGAGAAACACTAGAGCAGATACGGACAGTGAATGAGCAAGATTTGGATATTAAGCAGTTATTTGGTTTTCCGACTTACCAACTACCTGTTCAGCAGTCCATTTCTTTAATTGTTCATTCTATTTACGCTCTCTGGATCAACTGCTATATTCACCTTGATGCCGGTTAAAATAAAGTATTCTATAAAAAAATAGTCCATCCATAATTATTCCGTCGGATTATATGCCCATCCCTTTATAATACAATTGTCCATGTTGAGAAACAAGAGTGTAGAATGTGAATGAACAAAACAAGACAAGCGCGCTTATTCAGATATCTATCCTTTGTGTACTGTAAAGTTTTCTTGCAAAAAGTTTCGGGTAGAAGTGTAAGTTTTCTTTTCGTGTCATGATTTCATTTTAAGCGCTAAGTACTGATGATGGAATCTAAAATACTAGCGATTCAGACAGTAAGTAATTGGGACTGAAACATTTCATGCAGTTTTGGTCAGATTAGGTGAAGGTCAGACCAGAATATATACAATAGATTATTAGAAATACACAAACAAATAGTAAATGTGAAAGAATATTTAAATCTTATTTTGTTCGGATTTATAGAAGGGCAAACTACAGGAGAGGTCCTTGTAGGAGATTGATCGAATTACAAAGGTGGTAAATGTGTATAAATTGCTTTCGATTGAACGTTGATTGTATTTAGAAGGAGATCAGGTGATCGGAGTCGTACCTTTGAATGACAGAATGATACAAACACGAACAGCGTATGCGAATAAAATATGTTGATCCAATTTTGGTCAGATTAAAACGCCGGAATCCTAATCAAAATAAATATATATGAAGTATGGAGTCAGATAGATAGATAGATAAATAGATAGATAGATAGATGGATAGACGGGCCTGATTAGTCACTCCACAGAAACCGTCACGTGACAGACGTCTTCTGGCAGCGTGCCACCTTGGGGATGATCAATAGGGAAAATTGGAGAAGAAATGAATCTTACTTCACTTACTGAATTTTGTTGGACAGTGATCGCTAAAATAGTTGATTTTTTTAAAAAAGCCAACTTAAATTCTGCCTGGGGCAAACTAAGGGATCAATACAACATAAATTTACATTGCAAATTGATTCTTCCCCCAATAGACCTATTTAGGGAGCTGGGATTAAAAGAAACAAGAAAAGTGATTTTGTTGAGTAAATGCTCAAGTGTTCTCTAGTCTTTTTGGTGTGACCTGTATCCATGAAACATGCGTTCATACGAATATAGCCAGCCAACTTGACTTCGAAACTGAAGAAACCTATGTTGATGATTTTGGTGACAGTTTTAGTTGATGGTTTCGCTGTAAGCGGATAGATAAATAGATAGATGAATAAAAGAGCGTAAAAGGTAAAAGCTACTCTCTCCAAGTGAAAACAATACCGGCATTTACAGGAAACCATAACTGGATTCTTTCAGTTAAAATTTGGTTTCTCACGAAAACATGTTTTACTGGGGATGGAATAACGCTTGGGGTCTGTGACAATCGTAAACAGAAGTCCTAGAACAACAAATAAACAGCTGGAATTGGTTCGTGTGTTATCGCACGTGTGATATTCATGTCGAGACGAAAGGCCGAAACGGCGATCATATCTGAGCAGAGATAGGAGAAAAATTCGCTCCTGGTCGATAGTCCTAGCAGCTGATTCTCCTCTCCAGCGAGATACTATGAAGGAATTTTGAACGATGATCCGAAGCGTATTTGTACTTGTAAAATCTGTCTATCAAAACGTCGCAATCATTCCTGTAGGTTATAATTCAGTACATGTCCGTCCCAAGAAAGACATAGAACATTCCCATTAACATTTTCTATTCGTACTGATGGGACCCAAGCATGGATTTAGCAAGTTAGTTTTTCGAAAATTATAAATAGAAAAGAGTAAATAATAGAGTGGGGTCTACGCTCGCGTTTCACCCTAAAATAATGGTCTATCTCTCTGTATAGATGTAATAATCTGTTTCAATTTATCTGTATGTGATATCTAGGTAGCCCTGTTTAGGCTCTCCGTGAGAACTAGCTGTAAATGCTGCCCGTTAGTGATAAGAATTCAACAAGATTGCTTACATCAGCCAAAACGTCTTTATAAGCAGTTGGCATGAACTAAAGCATATTTATGCCCCTGATCCTATCTGATGGTTAAGATGGTTGTGTTTAACTGTTGGTTTTCGAGAACTGTCAAATACAAGGATTTCAACTGCTGATTTTCTAGGCGAGCAAGCCCTTCTTAGTTTGGTGATTGTTAGAAAATAATCGCCTTACTTCGCATACACTCTAAGTGTTCTTCGTGTTTTGATCTTCATTTCTCCTTCATTAAAATCCGGAAAACATTTTCCAATGTGGTTGCCCTAACTGCATGATTACCATTAGCCTTAGTGATCGGTGGCACTTATTTCCCTAATTAAACATTGTAGACTGTGCATTTTATATTTGTTTATGATTTTCACCAAAACAAATTAGAATTAGATTTCTTTGCAAACAATTCTTAAATGACACACAAGCACAAGCATTAAAGTGCATATACTTCGAAGATACTTCTAAGATTTCCACAGCATGTGAACTGTGCATTTCATATCTAGTCATGATTTTTCGTCGAAATGAAGTAATTTTTCTTTTAAACGATTTTTGAGTGTCTGAATTTTAATTGACGAATGTGAATGATATGGTCAGACTATTTTCCTTGTCTAAGGATTAATTGGTTCTCAATGTTTTCGTAGTGTCCTTAGTACTACCATTCGGATCATGGAAAAGGCAAATATATCTGCAAGGGAAGCAACCCAGAATTTGACACCGAAAACACAATCCCTATATACAAGAAAGTGGTTGTGAGGTGTCCAGTCCAATCCAATCCAGCGTGAACCCTGAAAAGTGATTCCTTATTCTGACACCAGGAACACCCAACGAAGGCTGAACGGTACACAGTCGAAACATTGTAAACGAATGAACACGTAGATGAGGGGAATAGTTCAACCGTATCCTACAAAATGGTTAATTCTTGGATGGTATGCATGCAGAAGCAATAAAGAGCTAAGTAAATTGTCAATAATTTTGATAAGGGTTATTAACATTCGAAGAGTTTTTCCGACGACTGTATTCCTTTTCATTGTTAGCATTGTAAACACAAAGTCTCTGCCGATCCATTCTGTGGCCTTCTTCAGGTATAGTATCCCAATGTGATGGTATGGAAAGGTATAGAAACCCAAGCCCGATAATGAAGGGGCTAGAAATCAGAATTGCCCGAATCCTACGTTTTAGTGTAACTACCATCGGAAAATTCTGTTTACCGCCGTCACATTCGGATATTACACCCGGAAAGGCCTTAGAATGAATCAACCGAAATGTCGGTACATTTCTAGCAATTCGATCACTTTGATCGTTACTACTGTGGATGTTCACACTAGTGTCCTGTTGCCGCTTTAAGCCAAGCTTAGTAAATGAGATCGGCGAGCCTTGGAGTGATGGCTAGGAGTTTAGTCTCAAGGACCATTACTATGAGTTCAATCTCCCGTAATCTGTAGCCCAGTACCAAACTATTCTAAACTTTGATATGGACCAATGATCTGAAATTTAGTTTCAAGAACCACTTATACTGTTGTGAGTTCGTTGATAGCCATGGGGTCTGCAGCCATTTTCCAAGAAGCGTGACAAAGAAATATATCACAAGGAATGGCAAATAGATATATCATCATTATCAGGAGCGGCTGCCTTTTAAGGTCCGTCGTTGGGCATAGACGTTGTCAAGTATTCCCAAGACCTCTCTATCTTGCGAGGTCAATAACTCTGGAACTTGTCAGAGTTGTCCTGCCATCTTATTTTTTTGCTGGCCACTGTTTTGTATATGATCTTTAGAGATCCACGTTGTAAGTCATGATGTCCAGCGGCTGTTTGACATTCTTGCAACATGGCATGTCTATTACCATTTGAGCTTCCTAAAAGATTCTATGATATCCGTGATTCCTGATTTTTCTCTTATAGACGGTGCTGTCTTATGATCTTTCCATGTAATGTTAAGCATGATTCTGTCTTGGGGACGTAGCACGGTTTTTAGTTTGAGAGGCAATTTTTTTTCTCCAGATTCCATGTTTCAGATCCATAGATGACTATTGGGAGGATGCATTGGTTCATTACCTATCGTCGCTGTAGTACGTTCAATCTTCACTTATATGACCTTTGTGCCAAACTACCTTAAGACTTGGCGTTGTGGTAAGGAAATCATTCAATGTCGCGCGTTCAATCCTCTGTGGTAGCTTTCAGAAAAAGTTTACACGTAGTCAAAGCACACAATAAGGGAGTTTGGGCTTGATACCATATAAATGTTCTATCTATCTTTCTTCTTTTTTTTTTTTTCTTAACTTCGTGCGTTTGGGAATCTCTTACTTTTGATGCTGACCCCGAGGGCACTTTCTAAACTTTTGTCGATCGAGTTGGAACAAGCACGCCAGCCTGCTGAGTGCACTGTAAATGCTGGCACGTCCGCATCCCGCACTTTCTGCACCGTGCGCCTACGCAGCCCCAGTACGACGCCGGGCGTACCTGCGATGCATAACTCGTGCTTGTTGGCGCAGACGAACGTCAACGGAAGCCATAGAACATACGGTGGCGCGCAAGGATAATAATAATAATTCCGGGTACGTGTAAAGTGCACTCATATTTATAAGACGATGTAGAGGGGAACCTGCGTCCTTCCGTGATGTTAGCTCGAGGCACGACATGCGAATGGCTTTGCAAAGTGAGAAATTTCCAGTTAATAATTGTTGGGGGGTCGGGCTGGGGAGTGGCGCTGGGGTAGGCGTAAATGTCCTGGAGGGATGGAAACGAAGGATAAAAAAAAGGAGGAAGAATTGAAGTGTGCACGATGCTAAGTGTGGGGATGGGGAGTCAGGTGTATCGCAAAGAAATGAAATATTATTTGTATCAATCATACCCCTGATTTGCAACCAAGGCACGGGTGATTTTAATTTTAGAACGAATAATATTAGTTAATGTAGCCCATCCAGGATAATTATCTATCTACCAATATTTCTACCACTCCACGGAGAGAGAGGGAGAGAGAAAAAGAGAGACGGACGGAGACAAAAAGAGAGACAGACAGACAGAGAGAGAGAGCGTATAGGTGTCGCTTAATTTAGGGACAGAAATACATTGTTCGCCTTTAACCGCGGTTTCGCTTTCCATGGTTTCAGTTACCTGCAGTCAAACCTAGAAATAAACAATTCATAAGTTTCACTTAATAATGGGCCGTAAGCGCCAGAATGGTGATGCTGACAATCCGTATATGCCAAATCAAAATTGTAAAGTGCTTCCTTTAGGTGGAAAGGTGACTTAATAAGGAAAAAAAAAGCATATGCAGAGGTTGCTAAGATCTATGATAAGAACGGAACTCCTATCTGTCACATGATTTTTATTTTAGTATATTTTTATGGTTGTATCGTTTCATCATAAGTGATCGCTTATTGTGCAAAGAGTATCTATTATTTAATAATTGATTCCACTTATGTATAGAGTTTTTTGGACCAATGTTTATATGTATGTATGAAAGTATATATATATATATATATATATATATGAGAGAAAGAGAAATGAATGACAATATTGAATCATCATCACCATCAATCTTTTAATGTCCGTCGTTAGACATAGACATTCCCCAAAATTCACCTCAGCTCTCCATCGTGGGCGTCACGGAGCAAATACTTTCTGAGTTTAGTCCATTGGTTGTCTGT
>OY735219.1:3231274-3336274 GCA_963457665.1 Thysanoteuthis rhombus | reverse complement strand
TGTAAACTTTCCCATGTCAAGTTTAGCATTGTAGTTACATTGTAAATAGAAGTCCCCTTCCTAAAAGCTTGACAATTGTTCTCGGAAGTAACAAATTACCAGAGGAAACAAATGTTACATGGATTGAAAGCACAAAGACTTAATCTCGAAAATTGTTTTATTTCAAGTTTCTCCGATTAATCGACTAATATTCGACGACTATTTGCTTAGGGGTCCGTTTGGGTGTGAGCGTGGGCCTGCTCTAAGTGTAATACACTGAATGTATGAAAAAAATATGTAAAAGTACTGAAATATCATTCAAAATGCCAACACGTGCATTCGATTAAACCTGTGTCTGCCACGGTGATTTGTGTTGTGTGAGAGGAAATATATTAAAGGACGTATTTTTTTTACAGTGTTGTAAATTCGAAGTTATTCCCCCGTCCCCGGGCAACGTTAGCATATTACTAAATCAAAAATATCTTGAAACATTTCTTTTTCTCAAATACATGAATAAATCTTCGGAAAATATTGATGTGATACTGTAAATATTAAAGCAAAAATTATCAAGGGAAAAATTTAAAAAATCATTAAAATTTAAGATCTTATTGGGGACTACATATATCTATCTGTTAAAAGTCATTTGAAAGACAAATATGTGAAAATTTTTTTCCAGTTTTTATCTATTTGGGCGGAAATTTTGGGAGAAGAGTAGCTTCCTTTATATTTATCTTGATAAAATTGGAAAAGACCTCTGATTACTTTGAATGAAATTAACCTCAGATGACTCAATATCTTTGCGCCCCATTGCCAAATATCAGCTTCCTAGGTCCCACTTAACATTGCCCAAGGTCTTCACTGTAAAAAGTTGAGCCCTGTGCCAAATTTCAGCTTCCTGGGGGAAGAATTATAGCCTTCAATTGATTCAATTGGCTTGAAATGACTTGAAATGGCCTCTGATGAACTTGAAAGACCCCCTGAGGTCAACTTCACGCAGTTCATGTCCTCCACTGTAAAAGAATGTACCTAGATGCCAAATTTCAACTACCTAAATGCAAAATTAACTTCCGGTTACGTCGGACGGAAAGTCGGGGTCCAGTTTAGCATTATAATTGAATTGTAAATATAAACCCATTGTAAAATCTTTAAAAACTACCCATCCTATGCTTTCCGTCGTGAGAGGATGTTAGGTGCGCATAACTCCAGTTTCTTACATGCAAAATCGTGGTCTACAAAATGGATCAAACGGACAGACAGACGGATTTTGAGTTATATATATATATATATATATATATATATATATATATATATTGTTAGTTAGACAGGGAAGAAACTGATGCGTTCTCACCCGGTCTTGTCCCTGTGTACGCTTCAAGGCGAATGTTTACGAAACATTGTCTTGATCTCAATTACAAGCTGCACTTTTCTAGATGACAAGGCTGAGAAGTGTTCGTCTCCGTCTGGGTCACTCTGCCTAATCGGAGATGAGAGTCTTCGCCCACGGCCTTTTACATATGGGTGGTTATACGTGGGTGTACGCACATAGACTCACTCATGTACACACATATGTGCATACATACATACACACATGCATGCCCTAACACACACACATACACTCACTCACACATGCACGCACGCACGCACACGTGCATACATACTCATAAGCACGCCCTAACACACACGCACACAGACACTCGCACACACAGTCCTGCACAGATAAAATTCCCACATTAATACACACACATGTGCATACACTCACATAACTATGTATTGATGAGAGTATAGAACGAACTTATCAATGTAACTACACACACACACACAAACACACAAACACACAAACACACATACACATACGCAGATAAATCTATGTATAATAGAGATGCTAAATTTATTAGCAGAGAAAAAATCGAGAAATACATACCCGACGGAAACACAGCGATATTGGAAGCCCAAGAAGACAGATCGATGATACGCCTCAACAGTGAATTAAACAACCTGAACAATACCTAACCCCCTACGATTCGAGAAAGAACATATGGTTCCACGTGGGCAACCACCCGTGTAACATCCAGTTTACACATACACACAATTTTTTCACAGCTATACACGAACACAACCACTCCATAATTTCCATATAAATACGTATGTATATATATATATATATGTGTGTGTGTGTGTGTGTGTGTGTGTGTGTGTGCGTATGTATATGTTTATATATATATGTTTGTATGTGTGTGTGTGTGTGTGTGTGTGTGTGTATATAAATCGCAACTAAAAGATTCCTCAATACTCCACTGAACCAGTGGACTCCTAGCGAGCTTTGATAATATGAACTCAACAGACTCCTAACTGCAGCCGATCAAATTCCAGGATACAAATCTAAATGAGTTCTAATCCAATATTATGGCTAAAATAATGGGAATAATAAGAAAACTAGATATTCTCTAAATTGTGGAAACAATAGATAAGCCATCTTCCACTAAAAGAAAAGGAGAGAAAGGCATTGAAATGTTGTACACTACCGGTCTCCCCAAGACGAGAATGTCTTTCGCAACGCACGGAATTTCGTTATTTCCTGTTATCTGTTATTGTGATTTATTTGTGATTCCTATCTCTATTTTGTTTACACCATCAAGCAGAAAGATCAAAAAGTCGTTAATACAACTGAGAACGTCATGAGAAAAGAATTAATACAACTAACGTCACTCACACACGGATACAGAATACTGAAAAGCCTCATCTACACAAGACAATGTATCAGATAACTTTCTTATCTGTGTTTTGAGCCTTTCCCTGTCAGTCATCAAGACTGCTTAACAGGTTCCAGAGATATTCAAAATGACGGATATCATTCTTGCCGGATCTCATATATCGTACATCACAGTGCAACATGTGCGGATATCGTTAACCGCTTTCCTGGGGGCTTCTTGCTGCATTTTAATCGTTAGAAAGATAGTCTTACAGAACTTTACTGCCGAAGAAAGTTTGGTTCTCATTGGGTGCCTCATACTTGAACCATACTAAGTCTACCTTATAAGTACTGTGCACTGTGATACGTTTAAATGGTATTAGTAGATATACAACGATCACCGAAATATACCGGTAAAAGAATGGAGGGTATATCGGCTGGAACGTTGATTGAAGTAAAAACAATAAAGAGATAGATTGGAATAATGAAGGCATTGATGAAATCACGCAAGAGTCAATAAAATTCATGATCATGATCATGATCATCATCATGATCATGATGATGATCATCATCATCATCAGTCTTTAAACATCCATTGTTAGGTATAGACTTTCCCCAGGATTCGCAACACCTCTCAATCGTGGGCGTCGCAGAGCCAATACTTTCTGAATTTGTCCAGTTCATCTCTCCATCTTATTTTCTGTCGGCCTCAGTTCCACATGTGATCTCTGGGGATCCATATTGTGAGTCGTGATGTCCATCGGCTGTATGCCATTCTCACAACATGACAAGCCCATTACCATTTGAGTTTTCTGGTGCTGATGGTTATCTACGAACAAGCCTGGAACTAAACCATAGAAGTTGAGCCCCTACGTGTAACGCAATACTAGCTAGCTAACTATTACGGCATCATAAGTGAAGGTTAGTGGTACTAATAGATATTAGTCATTTTTTTTAATGATAAATATTCAAAAAAAAAAGAAAAAATAACATTGTATTTTGGTAGTTTCATATAAAATTCACAAGACCATAATTATATAACACATTTTTTCTTCTTTTTTCTTCACCTTTCACCTCACCAACGAGGCTACTGTGGGTTGGTAAAATTTTGTGAACAGGAAATAAAGTCTAAAAAGTTATATGATTTTCAAAAGACTGTTGTTTTGTGAAATGTATTCCTGAATATGAAACTACCAAGATGCAAATTGACGTACAACACACGTTCCCATTAAACCATTGGCTAAAATCACTTGTGACCAAAGAAAAAAAAATCTTAATAACATTAGAAAATAAGTAAAGATTGTTGGGCTGCTATGTAATGCTGGACTGTTTAATCACAAGTGGAGAGAGAAAAAAAAATAGAATCAACATTAACGTTGTCTTATTGACAAATGTTAGGAATATCATAGACATAACATGTAACAAATGAAGGTGTTTTACAAAGATGAAAAACTGTAAATAAACTGACATAAAGAAATGGTTGAAATATCCCAGAAACATAATGAAGAAGGAAGGCTTGGAAAATTTAACACTCACCTGGTGCATAGAGAACAAAAGGAATAGAAGCAGGATTTAAGTAACATACTTGAAGGGTTTGAGCAGATGGATGGCAAAAAGAATGTTAGAAAGAGTAGAAGAAAGGGAGTTGCTGTGAGCGAAAATACGTGAAGAAACACTAAAACACTTTTACCCATCTTATGGCCATTTTATAAGAGCTAAAACCTAAAGAGAGATTTATTTGCCTAAAAGCGCTATGAAATAGCAACAAATTCGTTAAAAATAGCAACAAATTCGCAAAAATATCTGAAATAGCACTTACAATCGGCTAAAAGAAAAAAGCGCTAAATGTTGAATTCTCACGGTGCTAAAACAAGAAACGCGCTGAAATTTAGCCCGAAAAGCGCTAGATAGGCAGCACTGGTGACAAGGGAAGTGGAAGCTGTGGCGAGTCATGATCAGCACCACCCTGAAGGGACGTGGAACATGAAAAAGGCAAAGAAGGAGAATGAATGCAAAAAGTCTTTTGACGCTGGGGAAAACGCATTTGAAAGAGATGCGATTGGCCTAACGGTTAGCTGCACGGAAAATGGAACAGATTTTAACTCGTACTAAAACTAGTTGACGTTCACAAGGCATTAATGCCTATGGGGAGATGCATGAATCTGTATTTTATCCCCTGGGCCATGAGTAACTACTGGGTGTGTCAGATTAAGAAACGGACTACTCTGAGCCCAGATCGACCGTAACCTTGAAAGAGAAACAATAAGTAGCCTAAATGATCAACACGTTTGTCATTAGCCATTTAGTTGAAGGAAATATGGAAATGAAAAATGAATTTTTGATAAAAAAGATTACTATTCATTATTGAGTAAAATTACAGTGAGTTTCAGCGAGGTTAGATATATTTGAAAGAAATATCTGAATGTCCATGCATACCAAAGACGTCTGTGAATATTTGTAAATGTATCCATTTATAAAAATACACGCGAAAATGTACATAGAAATAGACCATTATCAACGGATCCAGATAGATAGATAGATAGATAGATAGATAGATAGATAGATGGTTGTATATGAATAGAATGAGATAGATAGATAGATAGATAGAGAGAGAGAGAGAGAGAGAGATGTATATGAACTAAATGAGATAGATATATGCATACATTCATTGATATGAATAACCAGATAGATAGATAGATAGATAGATAGATAGATAGATAGATAGATAGATAGATAGATAGATAGATAAATTAAAGGATTGATACATACATACGTATAAATATAGTAGGCTGGGTAGACTGAGAAAGTCCAACCCCTTCTCCAGCGTTGCATGAGGCTCGCAACTTACTGATCAGGCAACATATTCTCGAAATGTGCAATTAAAAGGGCTCTGATGAATTCTCGACAGGCCTAGCAAACCGGAAATAGATTATAATAAAATTGCTGAAGTGAAATAAAGAAGAAAACTGACAGATGAAATGACCCTGCTGCTGCTACTTCCACCTCCCCAAGATAACACGAGTACCAGCGGAAAATTCAAGAAAGAGGAAGATCACATTTGAAAGAAGAGTCAAAATTGATATCATATTTCGATTTTGAGGACATCTGCACAAGAAATGATCCACTCAGGTTAATTCTTCTTCAGTTTCTGTGTTTGAGTCATACATCAGTATTGATATGTTGCTGTCATCGACTTTATAATAGAGACAGTTGGAATCATTAAATTCGCCTCGGGTTTCATAGTCAGAAAATCATGAGTCAATCAGATAGTGGAAGGAAACAAGCAAGGTGTTCATCTTACACTTGAAAAAAGAACTTTTGCCATTGCTTCACTGAGTTTTAAAAACTCATCATCATCATCAGTCTTTCAACGTTGGACATGTAAGGTTGAGCATGATTATTTCATGCACACATTGCATACTTCTCAGTTTGTCCTTTAGTTAGGTTCTATGTTTCAGCTCCATAAGTGACTACCGGGAGGATGCTTTGGTTGTTTACTCTTCTTTAAAGAATTATTGGGATCGTTTTGTTTTTGAAGGTTGAGCTTGCTTTGCCGAAAGCTTGCCATCCTAGTGTGATTCTATGTTTGATTTCTTCTTCTCTTGGGGATTTCATAGAGATTCGGTGTCCTACGTAGATGTAGTGGTCAACTTTTCCCAATTTCGCATCTTCGATTTTGACAGTTATGTCCTTATTTTTTATGAGATGGCTACACATGACTTTTGTTTTACTGAGGTTCATGTGCTGGTCAACTCCTATACGACCTATAAAAACTACAAATTCTTATTTCATTTCGAATTTTCTCTTTGAGATATTACTTATAAATTTAGGTATAAATACATATTGACGCGTTGAAAAAGACCGAGAACAAACGAGATGAGAATTTGGGTTGAAAGCAGTTATCGGCCTTTGCTTTATCGGTGGACTGTTAAGCACAACGGTTACAGCATCGCTACGTTGAAGCTGTTGGTTCGATCCCTTCAGCAGCCCCATTTTCTTTAATTGTTTATTGTTGTCTAAATGGAATGATATATTAACCGTGTAACGACGGATGAGTTTCAATTTAATATAAAGCAATTTATGATTATATATGTTGGGTTTTTTTTGCAGCTTATGATCTTTTTTATTTGTTATTAACGTCTTAACCTTTATGATTGGTAATTTTTTGTTGGCTTATTTATTCAAAGATCTTTCGTTTCTAATTTTCTGCCCAAGTTTCACTTATGCTTCGTTTCATTTCGATAAGACAGACAAAAATTCTTAACGACATATTAACACCATTGTCGGTGTCAGCCATTTTTTTTACTGGTTTGTCTCCAGTGGGGATGTAGTGGAGAAAAAATGAAATGTGGATTGAAGAAAGGAATAAATTGCAAGAAACAAAAGGAAAAAAATGAAGAAAATTTGGGGGACATAAAAGAGAGAGGAGAGAAGGAACAAGAAGATTTTTTAAAAAAAAAATGAAGAAAAGAATTACGAAAAAAAGAGTGGAAGGAGAAAAGGGCAATATGGAGGAAAAAGATTCGAAAATATCGATAGTGAAGAAGAAGAAGAAGAAGAAGAAGAAGAAGAAGAAGAAGAAGAAGAAGAAGAAGAAGAAGAAGAAGAAGAAGAGGGAGAAAAACAAGAACAAGAACAAGAAGAAAAGGGACAAGAAGAAGAAGAAGATTCAGCCGTAAAGGGGAAGAAAAGAAGGAGAAAGTGACGAAGAGGAATAAGAAGAAAAAGGAAGGAAAGTGAGCACAAGGCAAATGTAATAATCTGTAGCGACAAGTAAGAAGAAGGAAAAATAGAGAAGGAGCAAGAAAGAACGACAAATGAATGAAAAAAAAAATTTCACTTTAAATCTAAAACACTGAAGAGCTGTTTTCCAGGGGGAAAAGTGAGAGAGAAGACATAAATATATATAGAGAGGATAAAAATGGAGAGAGAGAGAGAGAGAGAGTGTGTGTGTGTGTGAGAGAGAGACAGAGACAGACAGACAGACAGAGAGAGAAGTGTGAAAATGATAAAATATTGATGACAGGCGAAGGGAACTGCGGTGTCTTAATTTCTTGAAATTGATCTGAGACGGCAATATACTGGTGACAGTTCCAATCAAATTTCATCCGATGTTGCCATGGAAAATAGAGGAAAGAAATAGCTATGCTTCTTCTTCTTCTTCTTCTTCTTCTTCTTCGTCGTCGTTGTTGATGTCTTTGTCGTCTTCATCATCATCTTTTTTTCCTATTCTTCTTCATCTTACTTCTCTTCTTCACCTCAGCTTTTAAGCATTATGTCCGTTGGCGAGAACATCAAAAATGGCTGAATGGACATCCACTGACAGTTAATCTCCTGCACTGAGGTGAAAACGGTCACAGCTAATTCGTGAGGCAAAATAAACATATTTGTGTATATCAGCACCTCCCATAAATGAATCACCGTGTCCAGTGCGTGTAACAGAACAAATTATGTGAAAAAAGAAAATGTCTACAAAAATATGCATTTATCTGAAATTGTCGAACAATCTTGGACACAAAAATTGTAGCCCCAAATATGTGACCAGGGGCGCTTGGAGACAAAAGTTGTAGCCTCAAAAATGTGACCTAGAACGCTTGGGGACAAAAGTTGTACCCCCCAAAATGTGACCTGGGGCGCTTGGAGACAAACAAAGGCACACGGACACTCTGAGAGGGAAGAATCTGTAGTATACTTGGCCGGTTGTGGGGCTACGGTAATTCGATATCGGAAAATGCAAATGATATCTGGATCACTGAATCCTCCAGCAAGTATCAAAAAATTATTACTGCCTTGTTCATGCGGTCTGGGCGCCGGCGTGGGAACTATGCAACTTTCTCTTCGAGGTCGGAGTCGTTCTTGGTTGCTAAATGACTATGGAAATTAACAACTGTCGGTAATAAGCATTCATTCCGATAACCGAGAAGTTCGTGGGCTTCGCTTTTGTATGCGAAATGGGAGATACGAAAGACGTATCTTCTTGGCTAGACTTCTAGTCTACTCATAATATTAATTCCCAGAATTCTATTCAGCTTCCTCAACTAAATGTAAAGCTAATAACACGCGGGCATTTTAAGGTATCTGTTTTTGTTGATTCTTGGGGGAATCTTCTATTTATCAACTCCAGAGGTATTAATCTCCGTATGTGGGATTTCCTCAATCAAATTTACAACAGCGACCCGAAATTAATAATCCAAACAGTCAGTAGGACGAAGAGCGCATCGAGGGAGGGGGTTCTTTATAAAAGTAAATTATGTCGATGAAATGGACCTTAAGCAAGATGAAATAGCCGGCGAGTTTTCTAAATGCCGTCATAACTAAATTACTAAAAACCCGCAGAACTAGAAAGAAAAAACAAAAAAGACGTGGTAAATAGATGCTAATTTAACTTAAGTGATTCATTAACGCTGATCTGGAGTAATTTACGGCGAATAAACTTGAGAAGACACAGTAATGTTGCAACTAATTTGTCTGGATTTTGTTTGTTTGGGAACCGCCCGGTTGCTGGGAGTCAGCTTTAGACGCTGGCTAGGGCTTTAAAGGTGCCTCTTGGGAAATTGTAACCGTTTGACTTCATCAGTTGTTGGAGAAGAATATAAAGTCGCGATTCCCAATGAAGGCGCAACCATTTTCTAGGGGGGACCTGGTAGATTTAGGGGGGTGAATAAGTGGGCATTGAAAGATAAGCAAAAGAAAGGCCACATCAGATCCAAACTTTGCATTAATCATTTTTATATTAGATAATTAAAAGAATTCAGATTTTGCAACTATATTTTCGGTTTGGGAATAAATACTTAGATCTTAATTAATTCAATTAATTCAATACATCATTTTTTTAATTGACTTTATAGAAAAGGGGCTCTTATACAATATATGCTGTAGAAGGGGGCGTATTCAGGAGGAAAAAAGGCTGGATTTAGGCAAAGACTCTTACATTGAAATGGAAAGGCAGGCTCCCCCTCAATCCGAATGTAGAATGTTCCTATAAGATGAAAAACTCTTGTAAACCGGTGGCGTAAAGCGAAGAAACAATTGCATGGGTAACAGTTTTGAGTTTTCTGAGATCCAGAAAATGGTGAAGGTGATATGTTAGGGATGGCTGTCAGAGATTAAGTAGGGTGGTGTTAAGGGTTACAGGAAACTACAATGTGGCGGAAGTGGGGTAAGAAAGTGTGTGCTGCATCTATAACAGCTCGCCTCAAAACAAAGACTGAACTCTATTTTTCGCATTTCGACCTATTTTTTTTTTCGCTAACTTTCGAAAAATTGTCGGACACCTGTATGTCTACAGTAGTTGCACAATCGTAGACTCACTTAAAGGTGTGTGGGGGGGGAGAGACTCAGAATTGATGTGCAGAAATTAACTGGTAGAATTGGGAGGAGAAGAGTGAGAAAGTGGGGAGGAAAAGACTGAGAGTGTAGTGGCCTGTCTTTTTTTTTTACCTTATTACTTATTTATCGAGGTACAGATGAAAAACTGTAGGCCTTTATCAGATTGATACCAGAGATAACAAAGTTTTTTGAGTTTACTGAAATATTCATCAAGTACATGTGAACAGAGTTTTCAAGTCTTCCACCCTGTGATAAATCACTCTGTAGAATATATATATATATATATATATATATATATATATATATATATATATATATATATATATATATATATATATATATATATATATATATATATATGTCATCCAACGGAATGATTATAAATTGCATTATATCATTCAGAAACCTATTTGAAATGATCTCCCGTCGTTACGCGGTTGGTATATCATTCAATTTAGACAATGTACATAGAATGAATAATAAAAAAAAAATATGGGGTGGCAGCAGGAATCGAACCTGCAACTTATAGGATAGCCGCCAGTAAATGCAAAGGCCCAAATGACTGCATTCGCACCGAATTTTATTTATTTTTCATCCTCGGTCAATTTGTCTCTTTCAATGCAATGAGAATTTGGTCTGAAAGCAGTTGTTTGGGTCATTGCATTCACTGGTAGTTGTTCAGCTCTATGGTAAGAGCATCACTACGATGAAATGACCATCCCATCGATGGCAAGTTCGATCTCTGCAACAGTCCCTTATCCTTTATTCTAAATATGCTGTCACGGGCAATAGATACATTAACCGAGTCATGACGGGAAATCATCTCAAATAAGTTTTCTATGTAATACAATGCAATTTATAAATATATATATATATATATGTGTGTATATATATATATAAAAATTGCGCAGGTGATGTATTTTGATATAAAATTAACAATTACTAAGAAAAAAATACATTTTTTCAAACATACATTACAGGATAAAATATGAACAAAAGTAACGATTGAAAAAAGTATTAGAACATATCAGTTTCATATTTTGATACTTAGTAGCATATCCATAGTTTACAAATTCTACTTGACGTATATCGTAAGCCTTCACAAATCTGCCACAACATTCTTTCGAGATTTTTGCTCACTTTTCCTTGCAAAAAAAACTTCGAATCATTAATGATTCTGGGATCACTCAGATGAACTCGGTCATTCAAGCAATGCCATAAATATTCAATTAGATTCAAGTCAAGAGATTGACTAGGTCACTAAAGCATAACTAAATTGTTCTGAATAAACCATTGGCGAGTTATTTCAGCTGTATGCTTCGGGTCTTTATCTTGTTGAAAAATTTAACTTTCTTTAAGCTCTTTTTCCAATCATTCCGGTGTTGTTCATTACTTATACTTTCGAATCATCTCATTTCAAGTTACCATTGGATTCACTTTGACTGTTCTCAGCTTTTCGAGTCCCTTGTGTGAAGATTTTTTTCTGTGAGGCCCCAGTTCGAGGGAGGTCTTTTGTGGTACCAAACTTATCCACTTCAGAATAATCAATCTAAAGCTACTGACTGTGATACCTAATATCTTGACAATGATCATGTAGCTCAACATTCATTCGGTTGCTTAATTACGATATTTTCTTTTTTGTTTTATTGGGAACTCCTTTACTTCAACCATGACAGCCTCGTTTCAAAGAGAGTAAAAGGAGGATTGCGATGAAATCATACCTGAGTTGAGTATTGCTGGATCATTCCAGATGTTTCTATACTGATAGAGAAAGTTCTAGACCAGCATTCCTTCTTGAATAACATTTTATGATATATTTTTAACAGTATCGGAATATTTTTTCCATTGTTACTTTTGTTTAAATTTTATTCTGTCGGGTATGTTTTTCTCTTCTTAGTAATTGTTAATTTGATATCAGAATACATCACCTGTGTAGATTTAGAATAAATGTGAACATCGGAAGTATATTATATGGTTATTTCATGTCTAAATACTTGTTCCCATTGTATATATATAACAGCTGAAATTTAGTCACACACACATACACACACATACACTCACACACCTATATATATATATATATATATATATATATATATATATATATATATATATATAGTTTTTGTTATTTCTGAGGTTGCTCCATATCAGGGGTGAAGCGTATGTAAGTATGGGCAGAGTAAAGCATTCAACACGCACATGAGAGATCACAAGACAGCATAGAATATCAGGAAGCGGGAGTCCAAGATATCTTAGAAACAATTAAAAAACTTATATGACAATGGGCCGGTCAAGAATGGCACACAACTGATGAACATCACGACTCTCGGAGAGATGAACTAGACAAATTCAGAAAATGCTGGCTCTGCGACGCCCATGATAAAGAAATGTGGCGGATCCCGAGGAAGGTCTTTGTCCAACGACGGACCTTAAAAGACTGATGATGATGACGACGACGACGACGACGACGACGATGATGATAATGATGATGATGATGATGGAACACAGAAATCAGTTCTTCACGGTGACTCCAAGTTTCACGCAGCTACGATCTTTATGGGGATTGAAATATTGTGTTACTGCTATTTCCACAGTAGGAAAGTCGTATCAGTAGGCCTAGAGAATCAGCATTCAATTGGGTTTGAACCCCAAATTCCGAGCACCAATGTGAGACACTTTTCCATTCCGTTCGCGAGACAGGTCTTATGCTGGAACCTCGAACATGAATCGATCTCAGGCTCAGAGTGACCTTTCCCGGTAAATGAATAAGTAAATAAGTAAATGAATTTTTAAAGAAGAAATCTATAACTGCAGACATTGGATATACATATCACAACAATACTGCACATTTTCCTCATCTGTATTACATCTCCTCTCGTTATAATCATGAAATTACATAAAAATATAAAATCTGACCAAGCTTTTCTTTCTATTGAAAATGAAAAAAAACAAAAAAACGAACAAAACACACAGGCAAACAAGCAAATATAAATGATGATATTATTTCAACATGGGGCATTGTTGAAAAATTATCTTTCTTATTATCCCCAACTGCAGAAGCCCATATACGATCTTACAGGCCGTTATTATGGCTATCAATAGTATCTAATTGATCTTACAATACCGGTAATCTTCATAGTGGGATGGTCTGCAGTGTATATTACGATGGTTCAGCTTCGGGGCTGTGCTAGGTTAAGAGATATGTGGGGGAAACGAGAGGGGTCTTTCTTTACAAGTCTGGGGAGGCAGCACGACCTTTTCGTATGGGTGTGGTCCTCTGACACTACCCTCAAGGGATACTCCAAATATCGCCGCCTGAGGGCAGTGATCACGCAGGTCGATTATAGAGCCATGTTCATCACGTGATTGCTTCGTTCTTTAGCCGTGAGGTAGGAAACGATCTTTGACCGATGTCTCCCGAGAGGGTGTGCCCCATCTCTCTCTGTAGGATGACACAAGTTGAAAAGTTGCATGATTTAAAGTGCAGAAGACTCCCGTTATTACAGCACCCTCGAAGAGTGCTGTTATAACAAATCCGCTATTGTAACGAATTTGCCGATATTACAGGTGCATTGAGAAAAAAAAACGGCCTGCCGATTATTTACGTTTCATCTTGCTCGGGAAAAGGTATAAAAATCCAACAATCGTCTTGGAAGAATGTAACAACAAACTTGTTGTCAGGATGCATGCGTTACAACGAGAGTGGTTACCACGAGAGTAGTTACAACGAGAGTTCACTGTGTGTACACCTGCACGTGTTTGGGTTTTTAGGGTGCATCAAAGTATTTTCGTTTTTTTTTTTTTTTACAGACCTTCACTCCAAAGCTTATTTCACGTGCACATCTAAAGGCTATAACTCCACTGTATATTTTTAATTGTTATACGTATCATTTCATTATCAATACTAACCAGCTGAACCTTTTGTTTCAGATGTTTGAAACAGAGGATATCAGCCCTAAGATTCTGGCAATTTTGTGGGATTATTCTCAACTGGTCTACATCACCGCTGAAACTCCTCACAGGATTCGGTAAATGAACGGAAATGAAACAATATCGGAGCGTTCTGTCCAAGACTGGTCAAAGCGTTTCAAGGTTGGTGACTTCTCCCTTGAAATAAACCACAGAAATGATGAATCACCAGTTGTCGATGACGATGATTTAAAAACCAGTGCAACAGAGGACCCGACCACCAGCGCCTGAAAACATTCAGAGGAGCTGGTATCATCGAGAGATACCGTATGTAGAGCGTTACACAAGCTTCATAAAAGATACAGGAATTCTGTAGAAATTGAAAAAACAAAACTACTCTAGATATATCCTTACAGTCACTCGTATACTAAACAATTTTTTTGCTTGATTACGACAGCTTCGTCATCAGCATTATTCAATATGTTTAGTTAACCTATCGACGTTAAAAGATTACGACAATAATTAAGTAATTTGCCAATTACCTTGTACTAATAAAATATCTAATAGATATTGTGCATCCTTTTCTTTGTTGTTTATATCCAATACAACTCAAAAATTTAACCAATTTAGAGGTATATTTAAGTAAAGATAAAATTTATCAAGTCCACCGTCACAAAGAAAAACTTTTTCTGTTTATTTAGGTCACCCGATTTCACTGATGACGTAAGCATGACAAACAACAAATACAAATTGTAGGGTTTGGATGCATATTTAAGTATATTTACTAAACTTAGCTGAACGCAGCTAAAAAAATAGAGTTGGTTAAGCAGAACATATCGCGGAAATATACAAGCGAAGAAGACCTTGAAAATCAGATTTCGAAATCCTGGCTTTCATTTGGACTTTAACGCTGATCCCTGTCACCAGTGGAAAATATGCAATTGTTTGAGCCGTTGGTTAACGGCTAAAACCAAGGCGCATTAAAGTTTCTACCAACGCATTTCCGCCGCGAGTTGTGTCAAAATTTTGTCATACCTTTGGTTCGAGCGGGCCGTTTGGATTCGCCAAACTCTTGGATGCCCCTTATGTATCACAAATAATGATAATAATTTAAATCTAAAAATAAGATGCCTGTTGAGAGGTCGTTCCCAATAACGTTTTTATTCACTTAATTTATTCATTTATAATCTCCCATATAGGATGTATATATTTGACGATAGATCAATTGATCAAATAGATGTGTACAATTTGATCCATGATATCTAATTCACTAAATAAACATTACCATTTGGCATATAATATTATAATACACTAGATCTAAATAGAAAAATAGAATTATCTACTATCTAAATAACAAAAGATAAGGAAGGGTAAAAAAAAAATGAAGAAAGAAAATCCATGTATCACAAATGATGAAAAATGATTTAAATCTACAAGCATCATAAAGTGAGGAGGTTTTGTCCGATCAAAACAGCAAGGGGATGTCATGGTAAAATGCCTGTTCTTTTTTAATTTCACCGAAACAGTAAAACATCTGATGATCCCTACTATTAAATTAGGATCCAACTTCATATAATAGCAATAAAACTAAATTCTTAATAAAACATGGAATACCCTGAAAACAGAGCATCAACTGCGACTTGTATGACATAACAATATAAGATGATTTGGCTTTTTATAAGATGCATGAAATCTCCAAGATTCTTTGGGGGCAGATATGAGCAAGGTTCTTAAGACTATCTATATATATACATATGTGTGTGTGTGTGTGTGTGTGTGTGTGTGTGTGCCTCTGGGTCTGAAGCGAAGCTTTTCACCCTACCTAGCGGTACTGGATAGTCTATAACCACACTGAAGAGTTGTAATACAGTGAAAAAGCTGCCAGTGGGTGACACAATTATAAATTTCATTTATATATATATATATATATATATGACGGTTTCGATCCGACCTCGTGGTACTGGATGGGATAATTGATAGTCTATAACCACACTGAAGAGTTTTAATACAATGAAACAGCCGTTTGTGGATGACTCAATTAATCAATTACTATATGTATGTGTGTGTGAGTGTGTGTAAGAGAGAAAGAGAGAAAGAGAGGAGAGGAGATTTTGCGTGCGTATATGTACATAAACACACATATATTTAGTGAGAGAGACAGATAGTAAGATAAGTAGATAAATACATTAATGAATAAATGCATTTATGTATGGGACCATGTATGGTAGTGTGTGTACGTGTCGACACGTGCCCTCTCGTACACGCGTTATCTTCTCTCTTCTCGGCTATCGGAGACTAATTGCTAATAATTAACCTCCTACCCCCACAGAAGGGGTCATTTGGAGGTTGCCTTCCTTGCTGAACCACTTGGATTTCGAAGTTGCTCGACGGATTCTCGGTCAACTTGGCATAGGCTAGAGAAGAAAATAGCGGCGGGGATGAAAAAAAACTTCAACAATTTAAAAAAACACAAAAATAAGAAAATGAACTCGCTCCATCTTAATCTTCAAATGACGTCTCTCCTTTCTCCCTCTCTGTTTCTTTTTTCCTCTCTCTCTCTTTCTTTCTCTCCCTCCCTGTCTACTGCAAACGACTTCTTCTACCGATCCCCAGCCCTACCCTTTCGGCCCTTCTTCCCACTCCTCGTTAACTAAGCACACGCTCCGTTTTATACGTATTTATTCATTCACTTATTTATTTGTTACTCATCTTAAAATTGGGGGAGGTTGTAAGATCGGTTTTCGAGAGGGCGAGACACTGAGCCTTCATGTTTCTGGTACTTGGACTATCTTACTTGATTATTTTTTTTTCCACCTTCTGTCGCACCCAGCCTGATAATCATAGGTCGATTCCAGCCCGTGGATATTCCAATCAGCTCGACGCCGTTTTTTTTTTTTGTTTTTTTTTTTCATTCTTTGATGCTGGCGGTTTCTTTTTTTTAAATTCTTCAACCTACTTTTGCCTCGTTTTTTTTTCTGATCATTCGTTATAAACCTTTTTTTTTTCATTCTATTTTGTTCTTGGTTTTTGGTTTCATTCTGTGCAACTACCTTTCTTTCTAACTTTCATTCTTCCCGCATTGAATCAATCATTCCTTGATTTTTTGTTTCTTCTTCTTCTTCTTCTTCTTCTTCTTCTTCTTCTTCTTCTTCTTCTTCTTCTTCTTCTTCTTCTTCTTCTTCTTCTTCTTACTGACCCTTTCTTGTCTGTCTTTGTCTCGTTCGATCAAATGTTCTTTCTATTTTTATTTCTCTCGTTCGCTTCAACTTTCTATTCTTTTTTTCTTTCCCTCAATTGAAGGAAATTTTTCCTTGGTCCTCTTTTTTTTCAACAATTCGATATTTTCTTCCTTTTTTTGTACTTTTTCCCTTCTAACGTTTCATCATTTTTTTTGTCAGCTTTCCCATTTTCTTTATCTTATTCGTGAACACAACCTGACTATTATTTGCTTTCTCTTCCCTTCTTCTTCTTCTTCTTCTTCTTCTTCTTCTTCTTCTTCTTCTTCTTCTTCTTCTTCTTCTTCTTCTTCACATCTTTTGAATTCTTCTTGAGTTGTTATTCTTTGTATCATTCTTCCTCTTCGTTTTGTTTTTCGTGACGTTTGTTGTTCTTCTTCGTATTCCTCTTTATTTTTTTCTTCTTTATTGTTTTTTGTTTTGTTTCTTTTTCTTTTTCTCTTTCTTAGTCTTCTTCCCTTTTTTCATTTCTTTCTCATTCTTATCCTCCTTTTCCTTATTGTATTCTTTTTTCTTATTAGTACACTCCTCTTTCCTATTATTCTTCCTCCTTGCCTCCTCCTCCTCGTCCTCCTCCTCCTTCTTCTTCTTCCCCTTCTTCTTCTTCTTCTTCTTCTTCTTCTTCTTCTTCTTCTTCTTCTTCTTCTTCTTCTTCTTCTTCTTCTTCTTCTTTCAATGTCTGGGCTTCATTTAATGCCTGGACTCTTCCAACCATTTTGTTCATATTTTTTACAACTGCTGAATTTTCTGTGGATTTTTATTTATATATATATCCCTTTCTCTTCTTTGCAGATTCTTAATTTTCAGCTGTTACCCGCCCCCTTGCAACTCCTTTCCATTTCCGACATTCTGACCCACATAGTTCCCCATTCTCTTTCACCTCGGACTCAGAAGTTGGGGACAGCATTAGAAAAAGACCCGAGTGGACAGACGGAGAGATGGTGGTGGGGTGACATGTTAAAGGACAACCCTGGACATTCCTCTCCTAACAATGTCACCATTCCTTGTCCGGCCTCTTTAAAACCGGAGCGTGTCTTTAAGTAGAACGACAATTGGGTTAAAAATCTTGGCGAGCGGACATCATACGATAAAGTGGCCAAGAGGTGAATTCTTTTTTGGCGTAATGAATTCAAGCAAAGAAAGAAATTCCACATGCCAAACATGTTCCGAGTCCATCGATTAGATCAGTGACTTATAACCTTTTCGTGACCCCTCTCTCTCTCTCTCTCTCTCTCTCTCTCATTCATATATATATATATATATATATATATATATATATATATATATATATATACATACATACATATATATATATATATATATATATATATATATATATATATATATACACATACACATATCATCTTCCTGTCGGCTCCCTTAGGAGCATAGACATGCATCTGCAGTTTCAGTTGCAGGTTGATTTTTTTTTTCTTTTTTTTTTTTTTGCAGTGGAGTAAGGAGGGGGGGTTGTTAGCCACACGTCCATCCCTTCATCTTAACTCAGACTTGTTTATGTTTTTCGTTTTTTTTTGTTTTTTTTTTTCTTCTGATAGAGTTACCTGCGCTTAGTTCGATTGACTTCCACATAGCTGAAGAGTTACACCTACCCTGCTATTTCCCTATTGCTGGGAGAAGTAAATTAGTGCTTTTCCAAAGGGCATCAGCACGCGCCAAATCTGTCCATCGTGCCAATAACTGCTACACGAATCGTCATCCCCTTCTCTCTCTCTTTATCTCTCTCTCTCTCTTTCTATCTCTATCTCTCTGTCTCTGTCTGTCTGTCTGTCTCTCTCTCTGTCTCTCTCTCTATCTCTCTATCTCTCTCTTACTCGTACGATATCTTTCATCCTGGTCCTCTCACATATCCATTTTGATATTTTCTATCGCTTTGAGTTATTCCTAACCTTCCGCTTTCCATTGATCTCTATGCGAATTTGAGTTGGTTTCGTTTGTTTCGCAAAAGTAAATCAATTGAGCTTCGGCAATTCCTTTTTTTTTTTGCATGTCTCTGTTTATACCAAATGCTTTCCAGCCAGTCGTTATACATCGTCTAATTTCATCCCTATGGTCTTTCTCTAGCTTTATCACCTGGCATAGGTACAAGTATTCCTTGACAAAAATGAAAATGGGATGGGCCCATAGCGAGTAGAGGGGGACCACAAATGATTCAAGAGGGTAACCAATTATTGCCCGAGGTACAGTAAGCGCAGTGGGAAAATGCCATACACAAGATGGAGAGGCGAGACACAGATGTATTTGATATTGATGGTTTTGAAGATTTGAGAAGGTATTCTAAAATTTTTACCACTGCAACTACGAGAGGTATTGGAAATACGGTGAGAATGAAGAGAAACTTGCGCTTTACAGCTATGTCTCTTGTAGACCCAGGCCCCTTTTTTTAATAGAGTGAAGGGGCTCAGAAGATTTTCAGCGTTTTCCTTTCAGCATATATATATATATATATATATATATATATATATATATATATATATATATATATATGTATATATATATATATATATATATATATATATATATATATATATGCGTGTGTGTGTGTGTACATGTGTGTGTGTTTGTTTGAGAGAGAGAGAGAGAGTGTGTGAGTGAGTGTGGTCATGTGTGTGTATCAGTGAGTGAAGGAGAGAGCGTGTGTGAGTGAATGAGTGAGAGAGAGAGAGAATGTGTGTGTGTGTGTAAGTGAGTCAGTGAGAGAGCGAGAGAGAGTGTTTGTGTTTGAGAGAGAGAGTGTGTGTGTGTTTGTGAGTGAGTGAGTGAGTAAGTGAGAGAGAGAGAGAGACAGAGAGAGAAAGTGTGTGCGTATGTGTGTGTGTTTTGTCTCTTCCCGAGATGGAATTCTTTATTTAACAAGGCAAGAAACTGGAAAATTGCACGCCCTTGCAGTTAATAATTGAACTCATTGAAGTCGCGTAAAAGAAAATAAACAATAAATATGGTCAGAATAGATTATTTTCATGACATCACTACGTTTTCTCTCGGAAAACACCCAAGATAGAGTTCTAATAAACATCTAGAAACATCTAGATTCTTGAGAATCCAGATGTTATTAGTAAACTCGTCAAAATAAGACCCAGAAGGGTAAAAAAAAGATCTTTTTTACAAAATAACAAAGATTCTTTTTACAAGGGGTTTAGTTGGGTACTTATGCCAATTTTCAAGTCCGTAGACTGAACGGTATGGCCAGGAACGCTGGATCACTCAAATACACAAGTATGTAAATATACAAGCACATATAAATATAATAAAAAGGATTAAAAAATATTCACCATATTTGATAGCTATGATTTTTCAGTGGAACAACATACACTGTACACGTTGTCAAAGCAAAATAACTTATTTACAAACGTTGCAGCAAACGTTTGAATTTTCTGTTCAATACTGTTTTTTCGAGCGGTGGGGGTTGTACCACCGGAAAAAGAGACCGATAAAAGAGACTCTCTTTCCTTACAGATATTACAAATTACACCCGAAGAAAGCCGTAGAATGAATCAACTAAAATGCTGTGTTAACATCAAAGATGTGAAGAACAGTTTGGACGACCCAAAAAACTGTTGGAATGTTGATCAAACATCTCAGAATCGTAGACAAAAGAATTCATGTTGTCCACTGGCAGTAATTGACGTCAGAAGACGTTAAGTTCCTCTTTGAGGAGTCGTTGTATCAGCTTTTCAATCTCGTTGACTCGTGGAAAGTTCAGAAAACAGAGAAATATTTTGTAGACTTTGGTCTTTAATCCTTGACGCATGACTTGCTCAGCGAAGGTACGTCTCGTTCAGCACAGCATTTTATGATTGTGATTTTTGCAATCTTGAGGACTTCACGGCACGCTGAGAATAGTGTGGACGAAACACTGGTTGGGGCGTCTAGGTCCAGCCTGGTATGGATGATGGCGACAGATGATTGAATTAAGTGCATTGATAATGAAAGTGTTATGTTAAACAAATAATATCTGTTGCGTATTTCTAACAAATATTTTGAAATCTTGACGCATACTCGGAATTCGCATAGAATTGGTCGTCTGGCACAAGTATTCCACAAGAGGGGTCCAATAAATGAAAGAGATAAGTTAGAATTAAAGAAAACTGCACTGTTTTTTTTTATTTGATTATTTGGATACTTACTAAAAAAAGGTTTGTGTTCATGATCGTATTTCTCCACACATGGAAATGATTTCGTCTTCAATGAGATCATATGATATTCAAGTTATTGAATATTCAATAATCTCCAACTAGTGAGACTTTTCCGTCCTTCTTTCTTATCTATTACATTTATTGGTCCCCTCTTATAGAATACTTGTACTATATATATATATATATATATATATATATATATATATATATATATATATATATATATATATATATGTATATATATATATATATATATAAACAAATATATATATACAAACATATATATATATATATATTCATATATATATATATATATATACAAATGTATATATACAAACATATATATATATATATATATATATTTATATATATATATATATATATATATATATATATATATATATATACAAACATATATATATATATTAAGCGAAAAATGATGGGATATACGATAAGTGCTTGTAGATGTATTAATGTATAGAGAAGTTTAAAGTGTGTGAGAGAAAGAGAGAGAGAGAGAGTGGTTGTGCGCGCGTGTGTGAGTAAGTCAAGAAGAGAGAGAAAGAGAGAGTGTAAGTGAGTAAGAAAGAGAGAATGGGTGTGTGTGAGAGTGAGTGAGAAAGAGAACAAGAGAGAGGGGATGGGTGTTTACGTGAGTGAGAGAGAGAGTGAGAGAGAGAGGTTGTGCGTGTGAATGAGAGAGAGAGAGTAGAGTGATCATAAGATGAGTAAAGACTTTTTCTGATAGTTTATTACTGATTGTACATCCTGTTACATTCAAAAAATCTTTCTATGTTTTTTTTTTCTATGATTGACCCTCATTTTGAGGGTCAATCCTTTCGTTAGGTTCCATGTTTCAGCTCTATAGGTGACAATCAGTATCATGCATTGGTTGTATTCCCTTCTTTTTAGGAATAATGTAGCTCAAATAAATTGACAGGAATGATAAAGAGTTCGATGCTTACAACTCAAGACAATCCAGAAAAATCTACGTCAACCACCCAATTGTCGTGTGCCTGCCTCCATCCATCCAAGCTGGAAGTAGCAAACGTGCAAAGTCAATTCTGCATCATCCTGTTGACTTAACAGCATTAAACTGCCAGTAGGTACACAGGGTAATCCTGAGAAGGCCCTACTTGGTCTGAAAGCATGATAACCAAGTCATACAAGAGTGTACAAGAACTTTATTGTCAATACAATATGAATTGAATCTAGTTAGCCTCTATAAATTCCAGTTGTCAAGTTAAATCTATTTTAAACATGAAAAAAGTAATTACCTTACGGTTTTAAAAGTTGACTACCATGCCCCGCTCTCCTCTACCCCTTCCAACTTTATTGAAACGATTAAATAAGATATTTTGTAATTGAAAAAGCTTTCTTTAAGCATACATTTGCACGAGAAGCAAAGCCGTCTTTCAAGGATCATTCGAAGATATTGAGCGATATTAAGCATCGTTTATCGATTGCCTGTATTCGGATGAAATCAGCTCTTGTTTTTTAGCATGTCCGTGTAAATTGATGTGCCAAGAAGAATTTTCCTACTGCCAACCACAAAAAACAAAACGGGAAACACTAGTTTAATTTTTCTTTATTTTTAAACAATGTTCATGGACGTTTTATGAGGTTATTCCATTTGCAGTACTCGGTAAATTTTTGTCTTGGAATAATGGCAAAACGCTACGAAAAAAAGCGTAGAAAAGAAACATACAGTTAGTCGAAATATGTACGAAAAAAAAGGGAAGGAGGTGAAAAAAAGAAGACCTTTTCTATATCTCGAGCAATCTCATCTGCCCGAGAAGACAGACGAGAATAAAGCCGGATAATTTACTTGAGTTCTTTTTTCTCCTTCTGTTCGCCTACGAGAGTATTTAAATATGCACGTTGTTTTAGCAGGGAAGTTCTGAACTACTGTAATCAAAGTTTAGTTTTTGCTCGTTTGTTATAGACATAAAGAGGATGGAAAGAAGAGTCAAATAAATATTTAGCCTATATATATATATATATATATATATATGTGTGTGTGTGTGTGTATGAGAGAGTGTGTATATATATATATATATATATATATATATATATATATATATATATATATATATCATCGCCTATAAATGAGTATAGGTCGACCATTTTACATAGAAAGTTGATTTTCTTTCAAGCCAAACATGGCAAGATTTTATTATTTCTAGTGGAACATCTCAGAATCAAAATGGATATTATCAGATTTTATTTATGACTTGAGTCTACAACATTGAAAACTGTTGTCGAAATTATTTTTTTTCGTAAGGATATACTGATTTTCGGACGGCAATATATTCATATCTTTATATGTATAGTCAGACTAGCTCTACTCAGAACCATACATGCTGTGTTGAAATTCAACGTAGACACAGATGTCTGGAAGCGTTTCAGTATGGCTTTGCATAGACCTTTGCAAGAAAGCCAGCAGTGTGTTAGCCATAAAATGTCGAAAGCACTCCCTCAATTGATCCCGAGTTAATGGTTTGGTGCGGTACACCTTCATCCCTCGCCTACTACCACAGGGCGTAAATTCAGAGTTTCGTGCAGGCCATTCGTTTTTTTTCAAATTGGGGGTTGATTCTCATCCCCATGTATAGTGATGGTCATAAATATTAGGAAGATCAAAAATTTAAAAATATAGAATACACCATGAAGTTAGGAAAATTATCTGATGCTTTGAACTAACGATGAAGAATACATTTCGAAAACTGGATGAACACACGGAAAAAATATCATTCAATGAAACCCGTATAAAAGAAAAATTGCTGCCCAAATATACAATCTATTTATAAAAAACAAGTGATAATGTTTGTCTGTTTGTCCCCGCTCTCTTAAAACATTGGTGCAAGTGAATTAAATTTTATATGCATATAATCAGAAGACCGATAGGAAGAATTTGAAAGAATAGTTTATTCTTTCAAAAAATTAAATTTTAAAGCGTTTTCGAGGGAGTTCTATTTACATATAGCTATAATGCAAAACTGAACCTTTACTTTCCGTTCAGGATATATACAGAGATTCTATTACGCTGTATAACATTTCGTTTGAACTTTTTCCTATTTCTGGATAATAAGCGTTATTTTCTAATTGGTTATGTCTTAAAACTATAGAAAATGTCAATCATTCGCTTCAAAATTTCTCTTAGTTAGTGACCACTACTGTTACTGCCTACTTAGTAATTTACTATCTTAGTACTATTGTGACACTAGGGGGCCAGGAGTCCCCCGTGTCCTGAAAATTACTATGGCTGTTACCAAAAATTACTATGGTTATTACCAGTAATTACTATGGTTATTACAAAAGGAGTTATCTGTGTTAAAAGGGATAATGTGTTTTTCGAGATATTATGAGAATTGTGTGCTTCCAAGTGGGAGTCACCTGTGCTTTCTTAATCTAGTGTCATCTGTCAAATCCTGGATTTCAAAAACAAGGCCAGATAAGGGCTTAATGTGTTTTTCGAAATATTATGGGAAGTTGAGTCACCTGTACTTTCTCAATCTAGTGTCATCTGTCAAATCCTGGGTTTCAAAAACAAAGCCAGATATGGGGCCAGTGTCTGGGGTTTTCCGGAGGGACCGAGATGGCAGGAGAGGGAAAGAAGGGAAGTCAATTACAAGAGATACAGTGTTGATACCAAGGGCTTAAATAGGAAGGATTTTTGTAACAAGCAAGCAAAGTAAATTTGGGTTTGGAGAAGAGAATCGTTGCTAGTCTCTCTCGTGTTAGACGCCGCCCTTAGTAACCGTCAACCGCTGCTACCATTCAGTAGACTACCGTTCGTGACATGAGAGACCAGTCGTCAGTTTGACTAAGATGAAAATCGGCCTCCTCTCTTTTCAACTGCGAATAGGCATTCCCCGTCTCCAGAGATATTGATAATCAATATTCTATATAAAACATATAAACGAAATTCCGTCTTGTTGCCTTCTTTTACTAACCCAGAACCACGGCTGGTTTAGTATAGTTTGTGGGGCCATCACCAACAGCAACCCCCCACACTATAATTCACCAACAATCAACCGAAATGCTAGTGCCTGATCAGTTAGCAACGCGAAAATCGAACTCATCGACTTTAGTTCAAACCCCGTCTGAGACCGTAACTGACACAAATTCCTTTTGGGAAAGGAATGAAAATGTCACCTCACCCCAATTC
Source organism: Thysanoteuthis rhombus (assembly GCA_963457665.1). Classification (NCBI taxonomy): domain Eukaryota; kingdom Metazoa; phylum Mollusca; class Cephalopoda; order Oegopsida; family Thysanoteuthidae; genus Thysanoteuthis; species Thysanoteuthis major. The sequence goes on along the minus strand of OY735219.1, from coordinate 3,310,807 downwards.
AAACTGAACCCATACTTTCGCTCAATACGGACTCTATTCTATTACTCTGTGTAATTTTTCTTTTAAACCTTTTTGGTTTGTGGGTAATAAGTGTCATTAGTTATATCTAAAAAAAAGTTTGAAGAATGTCCAACATTCCCATCAAACTTTGCTTTTGTGACCAGGACAGTGATAATTTGAAATCTACTTACGGGACCACAGGCAAATTTACACACTTTAAATCACATACACTAAGAAAAATAATAACCTTACTTTACGGCAATAAGACGCACCTAGATTTCAGCTGGGATGTTCTTCAAAAAATAAGAAATCCTGATTTTCAGGCCGTTTATACTATCGAGGTTACTCCAATGCTCTTATTTGTACAAATCTTTATCAACCCTTCGATGGCTGGCTGTTTAGAGAATTTGCACTGCACGGTAACATTAGTAAACAAATGATAAAGCGTTTGAACCTCGAGACAGAACTTGGAAAAATACGGTACTCATCAATGTCTCGGGGATGGTCAATTAGCAAAGGGAACAATAACCATTTTGTATGATATTTTACACAAAAGCAATTAGGAAAATTACACACACAATCTTGGTGTTATTCATTATAAATATCTGCCTCTCTATTATCATAAAACAACTGGATCTATTTGTCACTGTGATACCACCTTCCTTAAACATAATCGGAGCTCAACCAAATTTGGAATACCCATTCAACAAACCTCGGGGAATATTTTAAAGTAAACAAACCCCGAAAAGAAAGCTGAACCAAATTAAACACATATTCACAATGCATACTAAATGGACTTAAAAGAAGAAAAGGTTTTAAGGGATGTTTTTCTAAACTGTAACTATATTGCAACACTACAACTCAGCCAAAATTGGGATGCATACTTAATAGACTTGGGGGAAGAACTTCAACTATTTGATTTTTCAGAAAAAGGGAAAAAAAGGGTTTTAGAGGGTCTTCTATCAACAATGTTACTGTAATGAAACTTTACTCCTTGTTCAATCATTTTTCTTTATTTATCTTCGTATCATCTATTTCGCCCTGTCTGTCACTATGTCCTCCCTTATCTAACAACAGGAACATAACAATATTGAATGGAATGGTTCATTTTACGTAATAGATATGTATAAATATGTGAGTACATTAGTATAAATCAATGTATGCATCGTAATTACTCATCCGCTGACCACCGTAATATGTTCACATTTGCAAAGTATATGAGTCGACATACAAGGCAGTGCAATGTCGGGGTTCGAACTTTTTCAATCAATGGTTTTTGAGAAATCTAATTCAGATAAATGAGAAATTAATAATAATTACAGATAACCATTCATAAGTTTTTGTGAATCATCACCCTTGACATTGACGTGACTCTTTGTTAGAATACAATTTGCGTAAACATCATTTCTCTACCTACCCCCCTTCGAGTGGCGAGGAGATTTGTGGGAGAAGTAATTCCGTCCCCGGGAAAATGTGTGAAAATTTTGCTGATTATCTATTCTATTTAAAATATAATTATGATGCTAGACTGGAACTTGAATTTCCGTTCAATTCCCATACATATATATATATATATATATATATATATATATATATATATATATATATACCTATACACACTAACTGAAATCGCCCGATATATATATATATATATATATATATATATATATATATATATATATATATATATATATGAAATAAACCCATCATACATTGGATATTGTATTATGTTATATTGCATCCCTGGTTTGTACAATATATATATATATATATATATATATATATATATATATATATATATATATAATAACAAATCATTCCAAATAGAGTTTCAATATAATATAACGCAATTTACAATCATTTTGTTGGATCATACATTCGCTTCTTAATAACATAATTTCTCAATAATAGGGTAGTTTTCAGCTAGTATATATATATGTATATATATATGTGTGTGTGTCTGTGTGTCTGTGTGCATATATATATAAATATATACATATATATATATATATATATATATTAGTCCAAGGTATATTTATGTATGATTTACACACTTTGTATCTAGAGAGCCATTCTCTTAAATCAATTTTATTGCCGACTGGAAGCTGTCTTTCTCTCTGGCATTAAATTTAAAATACGTGCGGAAAATTCAACAAATGCAAATCTCAAAATCCTGATGTTAATTCACAATGCCAACAAACATTTAAACAAATTCTTAATTCGGATTTTGCCAACAAGAAAAATGTTGCCAACAGTTTCCGTATTACTTCGCTCGTCTCCATTATGTTTACTTCTGCCAACGAAGTTCGATGGGGTATATGTACTTACTCTAGTTTAATAGGGTCTTTGTCCATCTGTCTGTCTGTCTGTCTATTCGTCCATTTGTCTGTCCACACGATAACTCAAAGGTTCTCAATGAATTTCAATGAAATTTGGTTAGACATGGGTTTGGTTAGACAGAATGTTAGACCAAATTTGACCAGGTATTTGTTTTCGATTGAGAGATATCAGTATTTTTCTGCTGGTAAATACGTTTAAAACGAACGGTTAAAAAATAGGATATTTAAATTTTAAGGGGAGTAACTCAATATTAGAATATTCAAAGTCATTTCCTTTCGTCATTTAATTTACATTCAATTTTCAGTGTACGATTTTGTTAGAGGTATGCTCTCTATGAATGCTTTCTAGTTCAAACTGTTTTCTTCATATAATCTTTACACGCACCAACTCGTGTAAAAGTCGATGGCATCTAAAAATCGAGTTTACTGTCATTGGCAAAGAGAGTTCCGTAATTTCCTTTAAATTGCGTTGGAAACTTAATTGTATTTTTTTTCTTTTGAAAAGGGATGCTTCCAGGAATAACAAGTCTGGAATACGGTAGAGGACAATCCTATTATTTTAAGGCGAATTTACAAGCATGGAGGCAGCAAGGTGGGCCAGTTAGCATGGGCCTATAATTTTGAGGGGAGCCACCTGCACCCTGGTAAAAGTAAATGCAACTGCTTCTTATTACGTTATGTATTACTCTAGAGTCTTATATATATATATTTTAGATAAAATTGATTGTAATTACCTTTTTTACGAATTGTTCTCGTTTTTTTTAATTTTGTTCTTCTTTTTGTGAACACTTACTGTGCTCTAGAGGTATCTGTAAATACCCATACGTAAATAATACATTTTCAAAACTGATTACAAAAATATTTAATGAGCAGTTTTTTAAAATTGGTCGGCGTTTCCCATTACCAGCTCATTACCAGCTTTGCATGGGCCTCAAAGGAAAACTCCAATGAAGGAAAACAGTAACAACAAAAAAAGATTGACCAAATAATTGGGTGGGGCAAACGTTCGTTTAGTATGCAAACATGATTTTAATATATAACTGATGAATACGATTTCAATTAATAAAGCAAACATAGAATATTTGTCAACCATTTCTAAGTTACAGTCTTAATTTATAGCGACGTGTATGAAGAGGATTATGTTCAATATTAGATAGATAGTTCACAAAAAAACACATTATCTGAGAAAAAAAAAACAGGAATCTGAGTTATCCTAAAATTTGTAAGAAAACTCGAATAATTATGGGTAAGCTATGTTGTTGAAATATCAGACAACCACTGGACATCACGGTTCATTGTTTGAATCCCCAGAGATCATACACAAAACTGTGACTGGCAAAAAGTAAGATGGCGTGACGATTCAAAGGATAAAAAAATAAACGAAAAAACATTGGCTCGGCGTCGCTCCCGGCAGAATCCTTTTTCGGGTCATCATGAGGTGCCACATCATATTTTCCCTGATCTCGTCCACGGTCTGAAATATTCTCCGGTGATCTTTGCTGTAAAAAAAGCTAAGGATACCGGTGAACAATATTTGGACTGTAGGGTATAGATGGGAGTGCTTACAGAACTGGGTGATGTACACAGGCCAACTCAACAGCGTCTAACCGCTGACTGAGTAACCCCACAGGATAATTTCTCTTCATGCATCTGCAATAAAGCTCTCCTTGACTGGTTGCCAAGTTGGAACAAGACTGCACAACCGGTTCCCAAGATACTCATAATGGTTGGATACTTTCCGAACAGACCTCGTATATTATTAGCTTGACCACTAAAAATCATTAGTCGTTGTGTTAATGTTTCAATTGGAACAGTCCAACTTTTGGCAAGCATGGGTACTTCAGCTTAATCACGCTGTTGCCAAGCACTTAGGCGATTCCATTCGGTCGATAAGCCGATATAAGAGATAGTAAACAAGCTAAAGGGAACGCTCTGATGAAGCCCTACTTTAAAGAAGGTGCGAACTAATAGGGAGAGAAGAGAGAGTAAAGTTAATTTTAGCCAATTTGATGTTTTATTATTATTTACTCAATGCTTGGGAAAACATAGAAGTGTCTTTGAAGTTTGTTCAGCTCTTTATTTTTTTGTACAACCTTTCAATTCATTATGTACGTTGGGCAAATATTCTGGAGAATGGAATTCACGTGAACTTACGGAAAGAAACAACGCTCATGATTAAACACTTGGCTTTCTCTTCTCGAATGGTGGAATGATGCTGCTTCGGTTGCCGGTCGCCTCTAAATCTTTTTTCCCGAATCCTAAGCCAAGACAAGAGAAACTAATATTCCGAGGGAAATTATGAATCACCGCCAACCGTACATGCAACTTTTTACCTTGTGGATTATGCAGTGGTGGTGGTAGAATTGAATTACCTTCATGGAAATACTACCAGTATGGCTTGAGTCATAAATTTATGATTAAAAGGAAGACAAAGCGTATAAACTAAGGAACCAATTTGTCATTAACTTTCATTGTAGATTGAACCCTCTCATAAAAGCCTATTATGGCGGAGAAAAGAAAAAATAATTTCCCCATACGTTGAGGATGTTTCTGTGCAAAATTTTAAGTTTTAACTATAAACGTTTATGGCTGGGCAAAGTACATATATATATATATATATATATATATATATATATATATATATATATATATATATATATATATATATATATATATATATATATATATGTATGCCAGAACATATGATTAACATAAATCCAGCAACAGTGATTAAAAGGGTCCGTTGTGGGTAGTTGTAATAAATTGTGGGATGGGGAGCCTGGACTGGGTCAGTTGAAGCTGAAGGCAGCGTAAGGAACCGACCGACCGCATTATCTACCAACCTACCTACCTACCTTCCTCTCCATGTTCCACACGCAGTAATTTTCAGACATAGTAATTACTGGTATCGAAAATTGGATTTACTAATCATACGAGAATCGGAACAAAAGAAACGAAGCAAGATCAATTATTATCCATTACTGTACAGTAATGCATCTACAGGTATTCACTAAGTTTGACTTAGTCTGGCGCAAGACTGCAATTATTGGGAACTTAGTAAGGGTTGTACTAACAATAGTTGTGATTGTCTGCGTCACTTCAATGTCTGTCCAGTAAGTCATCATCATCAGTCTTTCAACATCCGTCGTTGGACACAGACTTTCCCCAGAATTTGCCATACTTCTCTATCATGGGCGTCGTGGAGTCAGTACTTTCTGAATTTGTCTAGCTCGTCTCTCTATCTAATATTCTGCCAGCCTCGGTTCCGCATATGATCTCTGTGTATCCATGTCGTGAGTCGCGATGTCCATCGGTTGTCTACCATTCTTGCAACGTGGCCAGCCCACAGCCATTTGAGATTTTTAATGGATTCTATGATGTCCCTGACTCTTGTCTTTCCCCGATGTCTTGTGCTGTCTTTTGGTCTCTCCATGCGAGGCCCAGCATAATTTTTTTATGTGCAAGTTGCATAGTTCTCAATTTGCGGATCTGTCTCTTGGTTAGGTTCCACGTTTCAGCTCCATTAGTGACTATTGGGAGGATGCATTGGTTATACACCCTTCTCTTTAGGATTAATGGGATCTTCTTGTTTTGAAGGTTGAGCTTGCTCTGCCAAAGGCTTGCCATCCTAGTGTGATTCTTCTCTTGATTTCTTTTTCTTTTGAGGGTCTCATGGAGATTTGTTGTCCCAGGTAGATGTACTGATCTACTTTTTCCAGTTCTGTGTCTTCGACTTGATCTCAATGATTTTATCTCCGTGCTTACCTGAGACAAAGACATCTTCATCATATTAATCAGCAGCAGCAGCCGCAGCCTTTCAGCGTCAGTCGTTGGACATACACCTCCCCCAAGATTCGCCTCAACTCTCTATCATGGACATTGTGGGGCCAGTCCTTTCTGAATCTACTTAGCTCGTCACACCATGTTATTTTCTGTCGGCTAACATTTTGCATATGATCTCTGGGGATCCAAATCGTGAGTTTTGATGCCAAGTGATTGTCTGACAATTTTAGAACATGTCCAGCCCATTGCCTGTTGAGATTCCTAACTGTTTATATGATATATCGGACTCCTGTTTTTTCTTTAATATTTTGTGCTGTCTTATGATTTCTTCATGTGAGGTTGAGCATGATTCTCCCATGTGCACATTGCATGATTCACAGTTTGAGTCTCAATCTTTTCGTAAGGTTCCATATTTCAGCTCCATGGATGACTATCGGTAAGATACATTGGTTGTATACCCTTCTTTTGGGACTAGTGGGACTTCCTTGTCCATGAAAGTCGAGCTTTCTCAACATAAATCTCACCAACCTAGTGTGATTCTTCGCTTTATTTTTTAAAACTTTTTTTTATGTCTTCGTGGAGACTCGCTGTCCTAGGTAGATGTAGTGGTATACTTTCTCCAGCTCTGCATTTTTGATTTCGAAAGACACCTTGATACCTTGTAAATTACTGCCAGTGTCGCTTACGCTTTTAAAAACTTTCTTCAAAGTCCACTTTTGGGATCGCCATCTGCTGCATCGTCATATTCTTGATCTCGCCGACAGTTTCAAAATTTCTTTGGGAAAAGCCAGATGTCTTAGGGAGCCAAACCCAGACAGTACAGGGCTGACAGACCTGGATGGTGGGGTGGTTCACAAAAAGAGCCCTGCAAAAAACGTTAAATAATCTCTGTCAATCAGCTCACTGGAGAGTCTACTCTGAAATAAAATGTTTGTTTATCTTAATTTTCTCACACCTAAATTTATTAATTCATCTCAAAGTATGATTACTGGTAAATCAGTGTTTTTTTTTTCCTCTCGGTTGGTCTAATCAAAAAAGAAATTATTGTATTCAGGCGTGCACAAAAAGGTCCCCTCTGATTGGCTACAACGGTACACCAAGGCTGAGCAACCGGTTCTCGAGATATTCTACATTGCTTGATACTTTCCCGGAAGACTTCAGAGGCTATTTTCCACTACTCTACCATGATTCGTCTTAAACCACCAGCTTTTCTGCTGTTGTAAATGAATGTTTATGGCTTCTGTTACACTTGCAGTGGCAAGATGGAGAAAATAAAATCTGGAGGAAGGAATGGGGATTATTGTAAAATTAGAATCTGGCAACTTCTTCTTTTGGCACTTACAAAAAAAAAACCTCAATGAACATTTAATGAGTTTCTATTATTCACTGTATGTCTCTTCGCTGTTCTCTAGCTTTTCGCAACTCGCTGACAAGGCAATATTTTCTGCGGACCGGGCGTCTCATCAAGACTGAAAGTTTGGGGGAAAAAAAGAGAGAAACCAAAAAAAAAAAAAAAAAAAAGAATTCATTTCTGAATTTGATATACGAAATTTTGTTTCAATAAAATTCAAAAAATAAGAACAGAAAATAAAGGGAGAATAATTTGATATCTATTTTTAATGCATCTTTATTGACATGTTTCTATTTGAAAAATTGTTTTTCTTATTTTTTCTCTCCTCTTTCTGCGAAGAGTACTTATCAAGATAACATTAAATTTCTGGCTCTCTTTCTCTTTCGTTCTTCCTGCCTTCCTTCCTTTCCTTCTTTACTTGTTTTTTCTTTCTTTTTTTCGTTTAGCTCTTTCCAAATGTAATAGATTTATCGATAGTTAAAACTATAATTAATCTCTCTCCTTCTCTCTCTCTATCAATCAATCAATCTATATTTATATATGTATATATTAACATAGCTTTTTACAGAACCATACAGTCATATATATATATATATATATATATATATATATATATATATATATATATATACATACATATATGTATATATATATATATATATACATATATATATATATATATATATATATATATATATAATAATATACATATATATATATATATATATATATATATATATATATATATATATATATATATATATATATAATAACATAACTGCCGATATATTTGTAACCATACGGACATCCATAGGAATAGAGCACTCTGGTGGATGGGGAATTTACAACGCTAAATAAATATATCGCTTAAATTCAGCTTTACCGACCGTCCAGCGGCAGGATTTTTATTGACCACACGGGAAACACAATATATATATATATATATATATATATATATATATATATATATATATATATATATATATATATATATGTGTGTGTGTGTGTGTGTGTGTGTGTGTGTATGTATGTATGTATATTAACATACCGGCCTACTTATACATAACCATGCAGTCATGAATATATATATATATATATATATATATATATATATATATATATATATTGTGATGGATAGATTATCCAGATATATATGATATAGATAATCCACAAGGAACGATATATTGCCGATTGCTGATGAGTGCGAGAGACATGAATAGTTAAAATTCACCGGGCATATGTCCTTGTAATTCTTATATATATACATCAACTTACCCACCTTTTATCTCACTATCTCTGAATATATAAACATCAATGTGTACGTATGAATATAAACAAACGTATTTAGCTAGCGAGATATATATATATATATATATATATATATATATATATATATATATATATATATAGTCCATTCATGAGATTCTTTAAATTTATCGAGAAATAAATGTATGCGAATATGCGAATGTATCAATGATTGATTGAATATATCTACATATACTTATATACAGAGAATTTATTACATATGCATGCGAGTATGAATCCATGTATAGTATTTGTACATGCACACACATATTCACATGTATTTATACACACCCAAATAAACATCTTCCACAATGTGTGTGTGTGTGTGTGTGCGTGCGCGTGTGTGTGTGTAAAAAGGGACGAATATAAACGTCTAAATCACGTTGGTGGGGGGGCAGTTACACAACCAAATCACATACGTCCTTTTGGGTTTTTGTACATTGTCAATATGATTGTCAAGAGTTACAACGAATGTCTGCTTAGTACCAGCGACCTATAATCTTAAAGCTGTTTGGATTGTTATACTGTGGAATTATGAAAATGTTATCTTCGGTGAGAGTCCATGATGATACATAAATATATTCGTTTCTGCGCACGCGCACAACTGTTCTCTACAGTATACCTGTTCGTGAATACTGCATTTGATGAGTCGTTAGATGCACTCTTATTTTCCAAAGATTACACTGTGTCGCCAGCACTGGAATTATGGACAAAAGATTAACCTCTCAAGCGTCCAGTAGTATAGAGAGTTCTGGCTGGAGTTGCTGTCATTAGTAATGGAAGATTTCCCAGTGAATTCTGTACGTCTGTGTAATCTGCCACAATGTTAGAAACTAATTTCTCCTGAGAGGTTCGAACTTAATCATAATAACCTGCTCGACCATCTTGCTAACCGCTGCTGTAAAGTAAAGAAATCAAATGATAAAGAGAGTTATGGTTAGTCACTCAACAGAAACCATCACAGGACCAACGTCTTTTGACAGCATACTGTGTTGAGGGTGATCAATTAAAAAATTGGAATAGGGATAATTAAGGGATAAGTTACTTATCCTGCATCGTGTTGGAGAGCTGTCACTAAAAAAAAAGTCTGAATCTTATAAAATGTTTTTCATAAAACCGTCAATGCTGCCGGACGCAAATAAAGGTGTCAGTTTAGCATAAAACTGTATTGCATATTGAACCCTTACTAAAAAAATAAACTATTTAGGATGGATTTAAAAAAAACAAAAAACAGGAAGAAACGTTTCGTTAGACATAACGAGGAGTAAATGCTTAAATTTTCAGCCTTCCAGCTCCATAAATATGTATCGTACAAATATATATATATATATATATATATATATATATATATATATATATATATATATAGATATATATATATAGAGAGAGAGAGACTGCCAGATGGACAGACTATCTTGAAAACTACGGAAACGTATGATGACAGTTATGGTGAAGGTTTTGGTTGACGGTTTTTGAAAGCGTACGTGGAGCTTGTTGGACTTACTTTCCATGGTCTGCGAACCTGTTTTACTAACTTTAACTGGATGGCAGATGCTTTTTTTTTCTTAATCACCAAGCTTCGCATATTCTGAAACAAAAAAGCAATGGTGCAGTCCATTGTGAGAATCAAACTCACTTCCGCTATTCTGGTTCGTCAAACATTTGTGTACAGATGGGTTATAAACATGCACGTAATGGATCTGTCTAGAAATATCCATCCATTTGATATTAAAGATAAAATACCCCATCCAGGGTAACGGCGCCTCAGTTCCTTTCCGAAGTATCTCCGCTGGGACCTTAATCACTTATCCCAGATAACCTTTCACTTTTTAAAACCTTTTTGGCAAATTTCTTCCTTCACTTTCGTAATCGGCTCTCTCGTTTCGTTCTAATTAATCTCACTCAGGGCCTGGAATCTTTGGGATTTATGCCATGAATCGCAGGGAGCCAAATATGGACTAAAAGGGACTTGATATACCTGAATGGTGCTATATTTTGCCACAAAAAAAATTAAACTGCACGACACGTCAAGAATATTCTCGTAATTTGGAAAGCTATAGTCGCGTAGTACACAAGGCCAATCAATGGCGTTGCGAATTGTTTTACAAGAAACTTTTTTTTACTAGTTTCCCCTCTCATATTTTCAGTTCTTCTGATTGTAACTCTCAAGTCATTTTGATGTTATTTTTACTTCATAGTCATAGAATGTAAAACGATGTGAGCGATGTTATGTAGACCAAACAAAAAAGATTGAAGAAGAGCCAGACAAAAATCAATAGTGATTTTGCCTCATCTAAGAAATTTGGACTACGATGTTTCATCTTTGGAACAATTCTAGAAAGGCCTAAGAGCCTATCTGTTGAAATGTCATAAAAACAACCAGGATCGTGATAATAGCGCTGATAACGCGGAATAACGATTATACCACAGCTTCAAAACTCCAGGGAATACTCGGATGACCAGAAAACGCATTAGTCAAAATGTTGCAGTAGAGGTGACTAAGGTGAGATTGAATTCGTTTGATTGGATAATCGTATGAAAACTGATTTGCCTCGATAAAATAACTGTCAACCGACACTGTAAGCAAAACTGTGAACAGAGGTTTCTTCAGTTTTCAAGTTGGTCTGGCTGAGTTGGCATATTCACAGGCTGTACCAATGGAACTTGAGGGCTGAGAAATTGAACGTTTACTTTTTATTATGTCCAGAAAAAAAGTTTTTCGTTTTTGTTTTTGTTTTTTTTTTCAATTTCCCTCTCTGAATAGGTTTTTGGTTAAGTTTCAATCTGCCATGTGAGTTAATGTAAAACTGACCCTTTTGTTTACGTCAGATAACATCCACCTTTGTTTTTGTTTCTGTTTTTAACTACAAACATTTTTGGTGATCACCGCCTAACAAAAGGCGTCAAAACTAACTTATTCATTGATCATCCTTTTTTTTTCTTCTCCCCAGTACGGTATTTACTTTCAAAAACAACGTTGGTCGCGCGATGGTTTTTGTTAAGCAGCGAACCTGATTTTTTTTATTGCGATATTTGACAATTGTTTATCAAAAGAAATAAACAAATTACGTCTTTATCTTCCTTCTTCTTTCTTCTCTTCAGTTTCTCTTTCACCTTCTTGACAGAAGCGTTTTGTCAGCCGGCACGTCTGCTTTTCGTGTCGCTGAACGTCGTCAGGTTCACACATGTGCGATTTTTCTTCGTTTTTCTTTTTTCTTTCTTTAGTTTTTTCCTTTCTCGCTTCTTGCGAACAGAAGAATTCGTAAACTAATAGACAGTTGGCAAAATAACAAGATTCTCCTGCTCTCACACCAAAATATGGTTCCTGTATAATCAGACAAGGAAGATGATAGGGTTTCTTGTTGATAGAAAACATGAACGCGTAAGTCAATGCTGGATAAAACACTGATAAACAAATCAAAGACGGCGATGTTCGCGCCCAAGAAAAGGTTTCGTCTCAGACACGGACGAACACCAAAATCGGCGGAGGTAAAGATTTTGAAAACTATTAAATCGATGAGAAAGTTTTCAGCGCCATCTTTGGCACGATCTTAGACATGACTACGTTCCTCTCTCTCTCTCTCTCTCTCTCTCTCTCTCTCCCTCTCTCTCTCTCTCTTTAATTTTCTATGGCTCTGCTTCCTTTCACTCTTTACTCTCTTTTAGAAACTAAAAGCCTAAAGTGTCACCAAAACTGTCAACATATGTTTCTTTTCAGTTTTTAGCGGGTCTGGCTGGCTGGCTGGCTAGCTATGTATGTATGCTTTTATTACTTGCATAGGCCACACCAATTGAGGTATGCAGACAAAGACTTAAGCGTACAGTCCTCATTATGCGTAGAAAAAATGTATTCTTCTACTTTTTGAACCCCTACCCTTTAACCCCTACCCTTTATTGGAAGGTTCGATTTGCAATGTTGGTTTTTGTTAAATTGGTCCTTTAGTTAGTGTCCACCAATATTCACGCTTGTTTTTTTTTTTTTTGTTTGTTGGTTGTTTTTTTTAATTCGGACTTTTTTTAGCGATCATTGTCCAACGAAATGTGAACAAAGTTACGTATTCATTGATCACGCTTTTTTTTTACAATTTTTCTAATTGATCACCCACAATATGGCAGGCTGCCCGAAAAGGTGATCGCATGACGGTTTTTATTGAGTGACTAACCAGACTTGTTCTCTCTTTCTCTTCATATTTAACCCTCTTCCTCTTTTTCTTCTTTTTCATTCTCTTCTTATCTCCCTCTTCTTTGTATTATTTCATTTTACTCTTGCTCTCTCTCTCTCTTTCTCTCTCTTAATCTATCTATCTATCTATCTCTTGTTTTTTTCCTGCAATTCTTTTGTCAATTTCTTTCTTATCTTGACCGTTTTAATACAAGAAAAAACATCAGATAAGATATTTTCAAGTAAAAGCAGCTTCTTTTTTTTCTTACATTCCTTTATTTTTCCTTCATTGAGAAAAAAACGTGAAAAAGGAAAAGAGAAAGCCAAGACAAATGACTGAAGAGCTGCTATACGTTTTTTTTTTGTAATGAATAGAAGAAAGAAAAAAAAAAAGGAATATTTCAGCCAAGACGGTTCTTTAGGTACAAAGAAATGAATTTTTGTTCCTTTTTGGAGACTGCACTGCACTGTGACATGACGGCAGAAGATAAAAGTCCTTTAAGGCGAACATTCAAAGAATGAAGTGCATCGACAACTGGATTACGTACCATGAATACATCACACACACGCACACACACACACACACACACACACCTAAATGTGCATACATATACATCATCACTAGCCTATACAGAGGCAGACTTATACTAACAAGGTCTTACTTATGCACAGGCAGTCTCGAATACACATGCACACCCTACATCCAAAATAAATCTCTGTGATATATATATATATATATATATATATATACATACATATATATATATATATATATATATATATATATATATATATATATATATATATATTAAGAAATGGATGTATATGATCCGACAGAATGATTATAAATTGCATTATATAATATAGAAACTTATATGAGATAATCTTCCATCATTACACCGTTAATGTTCGTTGTCTAGGGCGAGTGATATATTGACTGTGTAATGACTAGAGATCGTCTCAAATAAGTTCTTGTATAATACAACGCAATATATATATATATATATATATATATATATATATATATATATGTATATATATATATACATATATATATATATATATGTATAAAACTAATTAATGAAATAAGTAAACATTAGATCCGTAATGTGTATATCTTCGAGGCTAATCAGTTTTATAGTTTTGCGTAATAATAATTTAGTTAAAAATCTGTCTGTCAGAGTGCTCTGTGACTCTTTATAATAGTAGCAGTGATAGGATTTGTTAAGGCAAATATGATATGAAAAACAAAACCATAGGGAAAAGTTCTTCGTTAAGTAGAACTTTTCCTATGTAGAAATACGATAGTTCAACGCTATTGCTTCTCATCTGGAGTTACCTCTTTTTGTATTGAGGAAACCTACCTCAATTCAAGGAGAGGTAACTCTGCTCTCCTGATGAGATGCAATAGCATTGAAATACCCTATAGAGAACTTTTTCTATTTTTTTTTTCCAATTATATATACATATATGTAATGAAGAACGATATTCAGCCGGAAATTTGTGAAAATGAGCGACGAGAACTTTTGCTTACACCTAATCTATGTAATCAAAACAGGTAGCACAAGATATATATATTTATATATATATATCACCTTGTCAGTCTGTAAAGATACGGTTTAAACTGAGCTCAGAATTTCCTATTTCGATGTTTTGTTTTTGTTCTGTTTTTAAGAAGAAAAAGAAAGAACCACAGAAAGTGAAAGAGGGAATTGAAGAAAGAAAGAAAGAAAGAAAGAAAGAAAGAAAGAATGACAGAAGCACCCAAATAATATCTTAACGTATAGAAAGAAAAGAGAGTAGTTATTAGAAGATTGTTGACTGGAGGAAGGCGGGAAAAAAGAAAAAAATGAATAAAAGAGCCGGTTGTGAGGAAGAAAGTGGGGCAAGTTGTAATAAAGAATGAACGAACGGAAAGCAAAAATGAATAGAGATGAACTAACTGAGAGAAAGAAAGTAAAAATGTTTCAGAGGGAAAGAAAAAGAAAACGAAAAAAGTGAAAGAAAAAAAAAATGATGAATGAAAAAGTGAAAATGTAAAAAAGGAAATAATTTACATAAAAGGAGAACGATCACATTCATATACATCATCAACTAAGAGTGTTGTGGTTAACAATCCAGTTTCCCAATCGATAGCTAATTCGATGAGTATTGAAAGCGCCAAGAAATATGGCCTTGTGTCATACATGACCTAATCTGTTTATCCATATACTCTCGAAGAATACAGTCACGAAAGTACACATGAAGAGACAACTCAGCACGCCTTCAACTACATTCGTAGAATCTCTTGAAGTAATACAAACAGAGGATGCAAAAGGCCACAGAAGGTCATAAAAACAAGGATCTTGGCACTGAAACACGTACGCGCATGCGCGTACATGCATGCTCGAGAATAAAAATGGCGGATTTCTAAAAATGGATTAGTCTGCAGTTTTAAGTACGTCAGTTTTATTTTGCCAGAGACGTCTATTATCTGGAATTCTTTCTCGGTTTGGTGCCTTCTGATTCCACGCTTCAGATATTCCTGCAAGACTTGTTAGAGATGTAAAAACGTTATGAAAAGTTTGCAAGTCAGATTTTATGAGCGTTTGGTTGTTTTTGTGATTGTTGTTGTTGTTGTTGTTGTTTCGATTTCCTGAATCGTTGTTTTTGACATTTTGCATCAAAGACGAAGAAAGTAGTAAGTGAAGAAAGAGAGGAAAAAACGGCAGAAAGAAAGGCAGAACGAAAGAAAGAAAAAAGAGACAGATAGTGGGGAGAGAGACCAGAAGAGAGGTAATTAAAAGAAAGAAAGAAACAAAGAAACAAGCAGACAAAGGAAGGGAGAAAAAATGAAGAAATCGTAAGATTTGAATAAAGAAAGAAACATACAGTTGAAAGAAGGAAAGGGGAGAAAAGGTGATTATAGAGAATGAATAATAAAACAATTCAAGAAAAACAAAGACTGAAACAGAAGAAAAGGGGAAAAAGAAAGAAAAAGAGTGACCAAAAAAAAAAAGAAATAAAGAACAAATAGAAGGAAGGGAAGCAAGAAAGAGAACCAAACATGAATGATAAGAAGAAGATGAATTAAAAAATAATGAAGGATGGAATTTATAAATGAATAAAGAATGGAGAAAAAAGTCATTGAAGAAGTAAAAACGAATAAAGGAAAACATTTCACTGATATAGAAGGAAATAAACGAAGAACTGTATGTATAAAAAGCACCTAATGTGATACAAATAAGAAAAATGAATGACTGATAAGAAAAGATGAATGAAATGAGGAATGAATGAAAAACGAAGAAATAAAATAGAAAAAAAAATGAAAAGAAAGAAAGCAGAATAAAGTTTATTCTTTGAGAAAACCAGGCTGAACAAAATGGCGGCAAAGGCTCAGACAGCAACTTGAAATATGGCGACAAAGAGAAATCCAATGTGTGATTTAGAGCGGACCCAATCCGAACAGCGAGCAGACAGAAGCAGAAACTCAATCAGAAGTCGATTTTAATTCGTTTCTGCACCGTTGCATTGAGAAAGTAAGTACAGCTGAAGTGTTAGAGCGTTTGTTTAATCTTGTAGACTCGGGGTGTACACGGCCACAGCCACTCTGTTGCGATTTCAGTAAGATTTTTTTTATGGCTTGTTACGAGTTGTTAGCCTCAACCCAATCTTCCTCTTTTGCCAGGACCTGGGACCAGCTGTGACAATAGCTAAGTTGTAGTATTTTCGTGTCAATGTAACATTCTCTTTGAATCAATGATGGAGAACGTTCTTGACACGGCGTGTGGCAATTTTAATTTTTGACATTAATCCTGTTATCAGAGTGTTATTTAGTTTTTGGTAAATGCTTATAGATAATCGACCTATTTTCTTAATAATATTTATGAAACTAGAAGTTAAATAAAATATAACTTGACATTTCAAAATATTTTTATAAAACTCAGGTAATAGAATCAGATTAATAAGTTTTATTTCAAAATCTATCACGTGTCAAGCAGTGGCATGTCACAACTGACATGCATGTCATGGATTTGCCATCACTGTCTCAGATTAAAACTAGATTAAAGGGGCCCAACTGCCTTATTATATTCGTACACCTGTGGGGAGGGTCAGAATAAGCTTCAAGCCTTTTCCATGGGCATTAATGAAGAGTCAATGCAAACAGTCTCAGCCCAAATTTGAACTCAATCCGTCGATTCCGTTTCCCGAGCTTGTAACGCTTATGCCAAATGTAAATAAATGAGGACAAATCTCCCACCGAGGATTTCGTCTTCGAAAACTAATCTAAAAGATGAAACCAGATGAATGATTAAAGGATACTAATGCAAAATAATCAATTCAATTAATATATTCGTTTCTTTAATGAACCTGCACAATCGAATGATTAGTCTCATCCAATGGTTCTTTCGGGCTCAACTGCTTTTATCAAGACATTTCAACCGACTTATCCCCAGCCTTCATCAGGTGAACGACTTTTTTCATCTTGAAGATTTGTACGAACAAGTAACAAGTAGAAACCATCAACCGGAACTCTCACCAAAATGTCTCTTCAGTTTGGTCCGACCGGCTGACTGGCTATGTATGTATGTATCAACGTTCAGACTGAGCCAATGAAGCTACAAGGCTGAAACTCTAAATATTTGCTCATCACCCCCGAAATTCCCCTCATGAGGCTTTTTAGATGGGGGTTCAGTTTACAATGCAAGTTTATTCTAAATTTATCACTCAGCTCGTGCTCGGCAACATTCAGTTATTTTTTTGAAAATTTATAATTTTTGTGCTCACTGCCCAACAAAAGGCGAGAGAAGTAAATTTATTCATGGATCAAGCTTTCTTCCAGTTTTCTGATTGATCACCTCTAACATGGCATGCTACCAAAAGACATTTATCTCATGATGGTTTCTTTTGAATGAACAACCAGACCTATTTTTCATCTCCTTTTGCGTTATGGATAAAGGTCCTGGTTTGTGCTGCAAAATAGATAAGCTGTAAGAATAGTATTCCAGGCGCAGCTCCACGGCAGGGTTCATTTATTGGTTCGTTGGTATAAGAAAGTGTCACACTCGACATAACATGGAGAGGTCACAAGGCAGCATATTATTGGAGAACAAACAGGGATCAGATATATCATAACTCAAGTGGCAGTGGGCTGGTCATATTGCAATAATATCTGACGGCAGCTGACCATCACGATTCCCCACATGGGTTCCCAAGGATCATCATCATCATCATCATCATCATCATCATCATCATCATCAGTCTTTTAACGTCCGTTTTTGGACACAGTCCTCCTCCAGGATTCGCCACGATTTTCCATCATGGGCATCGCAGAGCCAGTATTTTCTGAATTTGTCAAGTTCATCTCTCCATCTTGTATCCTGTCGGCCTCGGGTTTCGCATGTGATCTCTGGGGACCCTTGCTGTGAGTCGTGATGTCCATTGGTCATCTTTCATTCTTGCAACATGACCTGTCCACCGCCATTTAAGTTTTAATGGCCAGCAAATGTACGATAAGATGGTGTGTCAATTCAGACTAGTTCAGAATGAACTGGCTCCGTGACGACCACGATGGAGAGTTTGGGCAAATCTTGGGGCAATGGGGGTAACGAAGGACGTTAAAAGGTTATTGATGATGATGATGATGATGATGATGATGATGATGATGATGATGATGATGAACTTGGCTTCGTCCAACCGCAGAACACTGCAGGGAAACACCCGATGAGTATCCAAACCATAACAACAGAAATGATCTGTGATATTTGTTTACTGATAATCACTCCACAGTGAAGTGCCCTCTAGTTTATTCATTAGGTTTTACTTAACGTATGGCCAAATTAAATCGAACACACAGATCCTCTTACGATCAACGATGTATAGCAAAATTTAGCTTTGAGAATTGCTAGATATGTGGCCACTGGGGTAGAAAAAGGTTGGTGTAAGCGAGATTGGCGAATTGAGCGAGGCTATATCGTGTGCATGTTGTCTCCAAACTGAGGTAACAAATCACAAACCGAGACAAGAGAAACTTGTTATATGGGAAGCCCGGGCAGAGCTGGCTGCTGCCGTCACTTGAATTATTAAAAAAGAAATTACCCAATAGCTTTAGGTTCCTTGGTGTCGATCCATACATAAATAAACCTGTCAATTTTAAAGAGTATATTCAAACAACAACAACAACAACAACAACAACAACAACAACAATAATTATGATAATAATAATAATAATAATAATCATAATAATAATCATAATAATAATAATAAATAACTATATTTTTACTTAGTCTGACCCAGAGAAACAATAGTGAGACACTCACTGACCATCAAATCTACAAGATAAATTTTAGCGAGACCGGCAAGCTGAGAAAAATCACTCCGTACGCCAAGCCCAACGTATGGGGATATTACTGAATGATTTCACTGGAATAAAATTAGCACCGACAAAATGACTGGAATTGTTGTTTTGGAAGAGTGTCGACGGAAATAAAGTAATTTCCGAAAGAAAATATACTTGTGTTGGAAAGTAAGTCATCGCTGGGACTGATCCATTTCTGTCGGAGGATACAAGTGCGTTGTGGCTCGGGGCGAGCGGACACAGTGTGCAAAGAACGAATCGATAGAAAACTAATCATAGAGAGGTAGGCGTATTTATACACACATAGATAGATATATATATACATATAGAGAGAGATAGATAGATAAATAATATTAATGTCAATCAATCAATGTATTGCTCTCCTCTCTTTCACACACACACATACATATATATATATATATGTATGCGTGTATGTGTGTGTGTGTGTGTGTGTGTGTGTGTGTACACTGTGGTGAAAGAAAAATGTACATATGGTATGGATGCACCAAATGAAAATTGACAAACAACAATTCACTTTATATATATACATATATATGTATGCATATGTACGCGTGTATATGTACATATATATATATATATATATATATATATATATATATATATATATATATATATATTCATAGATACTGAAATATATATATATATATATATATATATATATATATATATATATATATGCATATACACACATATACATGTGTGTGTAGGCATATACATATGTGTGTGTATCTATATATCTAAGTGTGCGTGGAGGCATATTAGTCCTGGGTTGGTTGTGGCTAGTATATATATATATATATATATATATATATATATATATATGTATATATATGAGGTCTTTGTGGTCCATACTATCATTCGTCTACGAAATTTTCCCCTATCCACCACAGGAGGACATGTCAGGTATTAAAGAGGAATAACAAATAGTGCAAAGGTTAACTTAAAAGCTGCTCTAGAGATAGCAAACGTAGTGGGAGAAGGCAAGATATAAGATGAGAAATATGAGACATGGCAAAATTAAACGTATATATATATGTGTGTGTGTGTGTGTGTGCGTCTATGTGTGTCCATATGTACGTGCGTGATTATGTGTCTGTCTGTGTATGTTACAGTGAGATTGACAAATTAGTGATTTTGTGAAATCCCTGTGGATTCTGTGGGTCTTGAGAAATCTTTGATCGTTTCAGTGATTTCATGAAATGCCTCGGTTGGTCTGCACTTCTACAAAGGTATATCATCATATCATCAGACGATCCGTAAGAGTATCTTCTAACTTTTGTTCTTGGGCAGGCTTCCTAAATCCAGATAGATAAGTAGATGCGAACAGTCTACTATATATATATATATATATATATATATATATATATATATATATATAATATGTTATTGTGTCATCCACAGTTGTATTGCAACTCTTCAGTGTGGCTATAGACTATCCATTATCCCATCCAGTACCACGAGGTAGGATCGAAAGCTTCACTACAGACCCAGAGGCTGGCATCTTAGCTCTGTCCCACGCATATATATATATATATATATATATATATATATATATATATATATATATATATATATATATATATATATATATATATATATATATATATATATATATATATATATATATATATATATATATATATATATATATATATATATATATATATATATATATATATATATATATATATATATATATATATATATATATATATATATATATATATATATATATATATATATATATATATATATATTGAGAGAGAGAGAGAAAGAGAGATGTAATACATCGAAACAGCTGTCTATGAATGACAATAATTGATGCTCCTTTATTTAGGGTTGAGCACTCTTTAAGTGAGGTAACACATCCATTGTAAGCTTAGGCATTGCTCTTCCATAGGAATAAAGCACTCTGGTGGATGAGGAGTTTTGCGTAAATGAAAATATCACTTAAATTCAGCCTTACTGACCACCCAGTTTCGTAGTCCAGGGGTAGAATATTGGCCTCCAGGTCCGATGTGAGTGTTCCAATTCTGCCTCGCGGTACTGGATGGTATAATGTCTCTAGCTACACTGAAGAGATGTAATACATCGAAAGAGCAGTCTGTGGATGACACAATATATATATATATATATAGAGAGAGAGAGAGAGAGAGAGAGGGAAATACGTTTTACTGCCTCTCTGAACTTTATCACACATTTTCTCACAAAGAAATAGAAATATACAGAGGCGTTTAATACATCTCGATGGTTAGTATGATGGTTAACCAGCCTGCCTCACAGAGTAATCTACTTATCTAGCATATTTGATCCTCGCTGGGTGCAATGCCATTGTAACGTTGTGCCAGACTAGTTAAATATATATTTGCACCGTCGACTTGAAAATGAGCTAACTAGACTTGCAATCGATTTTCCACGTTGAGAATTTCGATCTTCACTGAATGATTGACTCTTCTACTTCTGCGTACGTGCACACACACACACACACACACACACACACACATATATATATGTGTGTGTGTGGGTGTGTGGGTGTGTGTGCCAAAAGGGTATGGCCAGGCGCGCTTGGATACACGGGCAAACACACACTCACACACATACATATATACATATACATATATATGTATATATATATGTATATATGTATATATATATATACATATGTAAATATGTATGTGTGTCTGTGTTTGCTTGTGTATCCAAGCGGTCCTGGCCATACCCTTTTGTCCAGAGACTTGAAAATTGGCATTGGTATTCCATTCGTCCCCTTCTGAAAACTTCTCCTTTGATTTTTGGGGAAAATTGCTTTTCTGACCTGGGAAGATTTGATTATTACGTTCTTCGGTGGCTTTTTAGGCGTTGCTCCGGTGAAAAATGCCAGTGGTGTCATAAACAAAATTGATTCTGACCATATTATTTTTTTGATTGAATTCTTTTCTTCATGACCTCAAAATTTGATGCTATGATTGTCCGATTGTTGAGTGTGATGACGAGTTTCTCTCTCTCTCTCTCTCTCTCTCTCTCTCTATATATATATATATATATATATCAAGATCTTGGTAGTGTATGGTTGACAAGCTGGTCTCGCTAATCCTCACTACTTTTCCATCGTAGCTAGGCGCCTCAGAATGGTGGACTTTTCCCGTACTAAGCTTAAATTAACAAATACTGAGTTTTTCTCCACTATCCGAAAGCAGAATGTTCATATAAACACCACCAGGAAACCTAAATGGCATAAATCAAAGAAGAAATTTCCATTTTGAATATTGGAGACAAAATTATTGAGTTCTCCCAGACTCCAAAATTGGCAACGAAAGCATGTTGGGCTCAGTCACTGGAAATAACTGTGGTAGGATGTGCCGGAGACTGGAGTGTAGAAAAGAAATAATAATGGCGTACCCTGTCTCTATAACAGTTGGATGAAAAAACAACGCCGAACGCCATTTTCATTTTTCTCCTAAAAGCGAATAAGTGGCTTTCGAAAAGCGAAGATATCTGCATTAGGTCTTCCATAATGGACCAACCAGTTAGCGCGCAATTATTGTTCTCCAATACTACAATAGTGAGTTGGAACATTTGTTATGACCACAATATTAATGGCCACATGCCAGATTATGTTAAGCGTGGTAAATAGCATGTTAAGTATCCTGTCTTCGGGCAATAATTAGCAGAATAATTATGCTGAATATTACGCCTGAAGTAAATTCAGCCCTTAATTGCTAGCCCTCACTTGAGGCCTTATTCCAGATAAAGCTAAATTTTGGAAATAACCATACCAATTTGTTAATATAAAGACCGAAGTCGCCGAGTCTGTTTATTCGCATGCTTGTTTGTCTATTAACATAACGATGACGATATGAATTCTACTTTTTCCTTCTCTTTAAAGATGATTTAAGAGAGGAAGACCTATATGGTTAACATCTAGTGTGTGATTGACTTCTGTAGCTGATGCAGTTTGCTGTGTCTGCGTGTATGTGTGACAGGGAAGTAGAAGTTTTGCTCCCTTCTTCTCTTTAAAGGTGATTAAATCGAGTAAGAGTGAGAGAGTCATGTGACTGAAAATGATGTTTGAAGATAAGACTGTTCTAAAATATTAATCTATTTATATATAAGATAAGAATCCTGTCTTCCTAAAAAGAAGAGTATACAACCAACGCATCCTGTGGAGCTGAAACATGAAACTTAACCGAAAGACTGACCCTCAAACTGAGACCCACGCAACGTGCACATGAAAGAATCAAGCTCATCCACACGTGGAGAGATCACAAGAGAGTACAATATGTTAGAGGAAAAATGGGGGTCTAGCACGTCGTTGAACCCATTTAAAAAAAAACTCAAATAGCAATGGGCTGGTCATGCTGCGAGAATGTCAGACAACCGATGGACATCATGACTCACAATATGGATCTCCAAATATCGGATTGGCAAAACCGAATGTGTCAGCATACAAGATGGAATGGCAAATAAGACTAGGAGTTGAGAAAATATTGGCTCCGAGACGCCCATGATAGAGAAGTCTGGCTAATCCTACAGACAATAATAGACTGATGATAAAGAAGATCAATACGGCCCTACCACGTTGGTTACACCGGTTCTCGGATTATCATCATCAGTTTTTTTTAGCGCCAGTCGTTGGACAAAGATCTTCTCCAGGATTCACCACACTTCTCTATCGTGGGTGTTGCAGAGCTAGTACTGTCTCTCCATCAAATACTCTGCCAGCCTCGGTTGCGCATGTGATCTCTGGAGATCCATGTTGTGAGTCGTGATGTCCATCACTTGTCTGCCATTCTTGCAACGTGGCCAGCCCATCGCCATTCGAGTTTTTTTTATGGACATTATGATGTCCCTGACTCCTGTCTTCTCTCAGATGTATTGAGCTGTCTTGTGGTCTCTCCAGAACATGAAAATTCTGTCATTTTGACGGATACTATGCTAGTATACATACATACTAAGAAAGATAACGTGACATCGTGACATGAAAAGCGAAAGAAGAGAAAAACATTATCAAACCCGAAGCTTTTAAAGCAAACGGGGGAAAGGACATTGCATACAATTAGGTAAGTAAATAATTCCTATATTTACATTAAGCTGTTCCACGAACATTTAATCATGCGCCCGTCGTATTCTTGGCGGGGTCGGCCTCCTAAAGCTAGGTGTGGTACTCCAGGGTGAGGGGTGTTGGCTCGTATGGACTGGATCGCGGTAGGGTACGAGCCAGAGTCACTGGGATATGAACCGCGAATTGACATTCGGTAATTGGTACTGACGCCGCTCTGTCGCGGCAGGACTTACCAAACTCTTACAGACATTTACAGAGCAAAATTCGCAGTCAGAGTGCAGTACTCTCTCAAAGGATTGAGCTTCACTTTCGAATCGATTTCAATTGATTTATATTATTATTATCAATATTATTATTATTATTATTATTATTATTATTATTATTATTATTATTATTAGGATAGTACCCGTCAAAAATGACAGGATTATTTACGTATACATGCATTTTACAGAATTGCCAAGTATGCTTAGTTATTTATAAAACTGTCTTTTAAAATGGCTGAATCATCAAATGAATTTCAAATGAAATACGAAGACTCTGGAACAAATTGTTATTAAAAATTGAACCCTATCGTTTATTAAACTTACCATATTTAATCGACAATTGTAGATTTTTATTCATTAAATTGGGAAAGAGATAGCCAGGTCTAGCCAGAGAGAAAATGATAGGGATATGGTATAATTCACTTATTACAAACTCTCAGAATGAAGCCAGCCAATCACATCAGATTTTTATCGCCCAGAACGAGTAAAAATAAATCAAAACAACCTTTACAAATTCGAATAGCTTTTCGGACGATTGAACTCATTGCTGTTTACGTTGTCAACACGATGTATCAGCCGATCCCTTCTACGGCCTTCATCAGGTGCACAATGTATATGAAATAGTCGCAAACATCACTTTATATTCAGATGATACACTTGGAAAAGGCCGTATAATGGATCAGCCGAATCGTCGTGTTGACGACATAATCATAATAGAGTTAAATCATTCAAAAAACCCTTTGAACGCCCCCTTCAATAGACATTATCGTCACAAGTTTCTTCTGCCACTTGGGTGTGTCTGTGACTAAGTCTCTTCTGTGTTTTGCCTCAGGGGTAAAATTAGTCGTTAGTTGTTCTTTACGTTCGTCTCCTAAAAATCCAACTGTGAGTTGATTTCTCATCCTAGATGATACTTAACGTTCGAGAAAAATGACAATATCTTCTTCACCCGATGGGTTCAAGTATCTTTATAGCGTAATTGCATTAGCTCGACTCGAAGAGTTTCGGTCAGAATCGCTGTGAAGAATTCCCATGAACGTCAGAACGTTGGGAAAATGTCTTTTCTTGGTAATCGTTTTCCAAATCCTGACTCAATTAGGTCTTCGGAGATTCCAAGTTTCGAAGATAAGAAGAAAGGAAAAGTCAATCACCAAGACCTCGGGCGAACTTCGTGGCGAAAGTTTCATGACTCTAATCAGCAAATTGGTTTGGTTATAAGACGAAGACGAATCTATCCGAAAAGATATGAATTCCTTTACAACGGAAATCAGCAACTGAATGGTTGAGCGTTCAACGGTATGGAGAACGCAATCAGCAAGCCGATGGTAAACGGAAAGATGGTTAGAGATATATGTGCGCACCACAATTTGAGATTTTAAGGTTGGTTATCTTATAAACACTGTCCAATGGTACCAAGTAATTATGAGTTATGTTGGGGGGGGCTATTTTTTGCTTTTTTGGATGAATGAAAACAAATTTCTATTTGTCCGTCCCCAGTTAAGACCTGAAAAAAAATCATTTATTCTTTTTTAAATTAATTCTCCTGATAGGTATAAACTTATGTCATCAGCGTTCAAAAGGTTGGGATTATAGATTTATCTTATTCATTTACCTTTTTTTTTTTTTAGATATGATTTCTGAAATTTACACTTTCTCTTCTAGCGGCCCCCTCAATCCGTGGTTTCTCTTCCAGTGGTACTTCCCTTATCTACAGTTTATCTTCCATTGGTCCCCCTATTTACTGTTTCCCTTTCACTGCCCCCGCTATCCGCTGTTTCCCTTTCAGTGGTCACCCCCCCACACACACACACAATTCTCAGTTTCTTATTCAGTGCTCCTCCCCTTCACATGCAGTTTCCCGTCCACTGGTTCGCAGACACATCATTAGAATTCCGTTCTTGTTTAACAAAATTTTGATTATTTAGAATTCTCGTTGCGACTAAACTTTAAACCCAGGGATGGTTGTCGCGATATCATCATCATCATCATCATCATCATCATCATCATCATCATCATCAGTCTTCTAACGTTCATCGTTGGACATAGACCTAGCCCAGGATTCGCTACAATTCTCTATCATGGGCGTCGCAGAGCCAGTATTTTCTGAATTTGTCTTGTTCATCTCTCCATTTTGTATACTGTCCGTCTCGGTTGCGCATGTGATCTCTGGGGATCCATGTTATGAGTCGTGATGTCCGTCGGTTGTCTTTCATTCTTGCAACATGGCCTGCCCATTGCCATTTAGTTTTTTGATAGTTTCTATGATGTGTCAGACTCCCGTTTTCTTTCTGATATACTGTGCTGTCTTGTGATCTCTCCATGTGAGGTTGAGCCTGATTCTCTCTTGTCCTAAGTAGATGTCGTGGTCTACCTTGCCGAGTTTTGCATCTTCTATTTTGGCATTTATGTTCTTATTCTCAATATGATTATTGCTCATGATTTTCGTTTGACTGAAGTTCATGTCTAGGCCGACTTTTCTGCTTCCTTCGTTTAGTTCATCTAACATTAGTTGGAGGTCGTGTAGATTCTCTGCAAAAAAACGACGTCGTCTGCAAATCTAAGGTTGCTCAGATATTCGCCGTCTATTTTGATTCCTCTATTTTTCACAGTCCAGGTTTCAGAAGATAATCTCGAGGTAGGCTGTAAAGAGTTTGGGTGAGATAAGTTGACTTAGAGACCATCAGACAAAAAAGTAAAGAGGTCGGGAATCAGGCAGTGAAAAAGAAGGCGATGCCCATGAAAATGATCCACAAGCAATGCTGAATGGAATTTGCAAGATTTCAACAAACTCGGGTGAGGAGTCCAGCCCCGTAAATGATCCACATACAACGCAGACTGATATCTCTTATCTAAATAGTTAATTTCAAAACTTAAAAAAAAAAAAAAAAAGATATGTTATGGTAACTATGAGTTGGTCAAATGTACGTTCAGATCAGGGATATCAATCTGTGTTTTTTGTGGATCATTTACCGAGGTGGACTCGCGGGCCGGTTAACCGAGATAATTTGCAATAGAAATTTTTTTCCAATTTATACACGCATTTTTAAATTTCACCAAAGATATACTAATGGGCTGACGTCAATTAAATATTCGGTACATACTCATTTTTTAATTGTTTTTTGTGGAAATGGTATTTTTAAGAGAATCTCGTTGAACTATGTTTTCTTTTCTTCAATTCAACAACACACACTCTTTTTGATTTTATAAAATCTTAATAAAATATCTTTTCAAGTTTACGGGAAAGTTGAATCTGTTCAAATAATGTTCGATGCTGATTTTTTAAAAAAATTGGCTCCAAATCGGGAAATAAGTGCAAAAAAACAATTAAAATCATCATCGAAGTTTGGAACCTTCTATGTCGTTCATCGTGATTGTATGAAAGAAATCTTTTGAATTTTGATGTGGATACTATGAAATCGATTCAAACGGCAGTTTTTTTTAAAATGACTTCTCCAATTCACTGTGCTATAGTTTTATCAAATGTATGGTCTTCGTTAATCGACTATGTATTCTATTACTGTACCCTTTATTTGTTAACAATTGTACTTCTAAAATTTAGGAAATGGTAAAGCGTTTGTATATCGAAAGGTTTATCGTACAAGATTTGCAGATTTCGAGGGCTGGGAGGTTTTGGAGGGTGCTAGTGAAAATTCCTCGCTGACACCGCACGTAAGAGCTCCTGGTGTCCCTAACCCCTGTGAATTGCAAGTGAGGGCTGTAGTTTCCCCGTATCGTCAAAAGATGTTGGCAGAGTTTAAATAATTTTGTAAATGCACTGTACTTGGGAAATATCAAAAACACGAGGACATAAGTATAAATACCAATTACATCATAATCTGAACATCCAACATTACACTAAGAAGTATCAACATCTTGAACCACCAACAAAGTAACTCATTCGTTGCCACGATAGTGAGAGAATTCAATCATTGCTAGAGGCAATGACCTCTCGATATCATCAAAATAATATCTCCACCAACACAACTAATGCATAATTAACAAGCTTAGTAGCTTGAGAGTATTACACGATGGGTCTAACATTTGCTCTAAGCTAGAAATCACCTCTACTAACGATAAGTCACTGAGGATAAGTCAATTTCTTGTTTATGTTAAACCAGAATGAACTCGGTGTTCCATTCATTTGCAAAGGAGAGAGAATAAATTGATAAGGTAGATTTCTCCATTATTAACTCTCAGTAATTGTCTCCATTGACAAATGTTACAGAAAATATATAGATGTACTCAAGGCGCATTGTTTGGCAAATTCATTCTTAGGGTTAGATTCTGGAAATAACGTTAACGTTTATGAAGATAAAATACACTGGGTTACATTTTGGAGACACCTTGTATACTTATGCAAGCCTCAGTCCCCAAATGAGTACTGAAGTGAAGTAGTACCCTTACGCTGGCGACAGTATCAGATTACTTTGCTTGGGCTTCACATATCTCAAGTTTCTGTCTCGGCTAGTTCTTCGATGTTTGCTATATGTGGCGCAAGCACCAGAGGAGGCGTCACTCACTTCACCGCACGGAGTTCTGATCTCCATCGAGGAAATGAATATTGACACGTAGTCTTTACTTTTTCAATCAGCGTTTATAATAATGAGAACTGTCAGAATTTATTTTGATAATGAAGAATCCGATTCTAAAAAAAAGGAAAAAAAACTTCAATCGCATTTTCATGGAGTGATTCTGCTAAGATAAACTTGTAATCGACTGCAGAAAGAACGTTTCAAACTGAAAGTATGCAGACCATATTTAACATCTAAAGCTCGTATTGTCATTTGGCCAAGAATGAAAAATGTGAAAACATACATTCCAAGTTACATTCATTTTGAAACATTCTGAAGTTCATACACGTGAAAGGAAAATTCTCACGCATTTAACGAAAAGGTGATTTCAGTAGATGATATACTCTGAAACGCAATTTTAGCCAATCATGGATACATCATTTTCAAGATTTTCTTCGTTGGGAATTTTGTTGGGAGGGAGGTAGGGGCGTCACATGATTCTCACGTATCGTTAACATTGAAAGTTGACACACACACACACACACACATATATATATATATATATGTATATAAACAGGGCAGAAACATGAACTTGTTTGTGTAGCAATTCTTTACATTATATATATATATATATATATATATATATATATATATATTGTATAGCAGTTCCTTACATCATGTATATATATATATATATATATATATATGCAACATTATAGGAGTACCTTGAATGGTGCAGGTAATTCAAACGATTCGAAATCACTCTGTTCAAAGACTTATTATAATGGGAGATTTTAATTCCCAGAGATCATATGCAAAATTGTGGCCAGCAAAATATAAGATGGTGTGATGAACAAGACAATTTCAGAAAGTACTGACTCTGCGACGCCCACGTTAAAGAGGTCTTGCAAATCTTGAAGAAGGGATATATCCTACGATGGACGCTAAAAGCGGCTGCAACTGATACTTAGTTACATCGATTTGAACAGTTTTACCATGGCCGTACTATACCGAAATCTGCACTGATCAGAACCTCACTACATAAGGTATCCGTGTACTTCTATTCATACCTGTGCACGATGAAGTGAGTGACACTACTTCAGATGTTCGTCACCTCTAAGTTCATTCCACAATTTGCAAGCTGATAACAGAGAACTTAGCGATATGTTGAGTCGGACCGGAGCCATAGCCAACGTAATGGCTCTATTCCCTTGCTTTATTTCTCAATGCCATGAAAAAAAGAATAGAGGAAACTATCATCGAAGAGGACGAATGAATTCTTTCAAGTCAAATAATGTCCTTAAAAAATACTCTAGAACCCAAAATAGCATACATTTGGAGGATTAAAGACTCTCATCCAAATCTACCAGCAAGATCATCAATGAATCCTATGGAAGCATTATTATTTTGGGGGTTTTCACATCTGCAGCGACTGGTGGTTTTCATTTGAGGCCAGTTGACATTAAGTCTCCTCTTTACTCCAGGACTCTTCTCGGTATTTTGACCGATTTCAGTCGTTCTGTCTTCTGGATAATCTTAGTTCTATCCTTTTTAGTTCTTCCAGCCTTTTTGCTTTGTTCTTTGAGACCGTTCCCAAAGTTTCGACCACTATTGATACTACCACCACCTTCATGTTCCTTAACCTCTCCTGCACCCTGGCTATGTCTGGGTATTTATTTAGTTTTTCGCCTTTTTCAGCTCACCCCGTGGTTTGCTAAGACCATGAAATCTATAATTTGACGTCTTTTTTTTTTGTTGTTGTTCATTTACTACGACAAGGTCTGGTCTTCTGACCTTGATTGAGTGATCCGTTTGAATCTCGATACCCCAAAGAATCCCATACGTTTCATTCACTACGGTAGATTCTAGTTTGTGCATACACAATTGAATCGTGTGTCCAAAGTGTAATCGCTTGCACAGTTCCCGGTGGATCATCTTCCTCACCAAGTCGTACCTGTTTTTGTATTCTCTCTTGAGAAGTTTTCTAAATATACATGCTACATGGTTCATTATCTCATCTTTATCTCCGCATAGCCTAACATTTGGTATTCTCTTTATCTTAGCCTCTAAATGGTTTATGTTTATCGTGTTGTTTTTGTGCCGCTATGGAGAGCATTCGGTTTCTCTCTTCAGGTGTTCTTTGCGTGGCCATGACCATGTAATCTGATCAGCAATTTCTTTGGTTGCCATTACTTCTATTCCCACTTTTGGATCCTCAATTTTGTATTTTCTGTCTCTGTAATCATCTTTAAGTTCCACTACTGCCTCTGGCTGCAGGAATTAATTTTTCCTTAGGCCGCCTAGTATTATCTTCTTGCCGTAAATTGCTGAGTCCATTACCGAGGATTGCATATACTCCACACGATCCTTGATGCTAATGTCCTTTCTAACCTTCGTTCTTTTTTACATACAGCCTTTTGACATCATAATCTCTTGGGTGCAAAGCTTTATGCATAAGCTTTATTTTTTGTAATTCAGGTTTCTGATCACCCCCCCCCGTCCAGTTTAAAAAGGGACCAGAGTATCTCACGATGGAAACTGCCAATGTCTTTATTCCTTCATATCATTTTGTTTGATTATGTTTGATTCCAGCTTCCTTTCTCGTTGAGCATATTGATGGTTGTACTCATATAAAAAAAACTACGAGATTATATGTATGGATTGACACTTCTGTCAAAGATCTTTGAAGTTTTGCTCTCTTCCTGGGACGAACGTGTCTAGAATCTGCCCTCTGTCTAGAATCGAAGGGTTGCATCTGTGTGCTCTGCATAAAAGCAAAGTATCGTCCCTAGCAAATCTGCCTACGACCATTATATATTCACACACCCACTAACACACATAAACACATCTATCTATCTATCTATCTATCTCTGGTGGATATGCGTGAGTGAATATATTGCTTAAATTCAACCTTACTGGCCGTCCAGTACTGGGTAGGGCAGAGGTAAGATGCCAGCCTCTGGGTCTGGAGCGAATGTTTCGATACTACCTCGTACTGGATGGGATAATGGATAGTTTATAGCTACACTGACAAGATGTGATACGACAAAACAGCTGTTTGTGGATGACACAATTATCTAATTATTATGATATATATATATGTATATATATATATATATATATATATATATATAGAGAGAGAGAGAGAGAGAGAGATGAACTGTAAGGGGTGAGACTGACTCGGGAGTATAGTGTTTTGAAGTTGGGTTTATTTATCCGTAGATGTTGTTGTTGTTGTTGTTGTTCCAGACATGTTTCAGGAGGTATTCCAATCTCCAGTACTGTGTGCTGTGAGAGTATGTACTTTTAGGGGTTAAAGGTTTAATGTGGAACCCATCAAGAGCTTTGCTTTGTGAGTAAGAAATTGTATCCAAGCTGCTGGGGGGCATCTTGTTAAGTGATAGAAAGTACCGGCAGTGGTGAAGTCTATGGTTAAGCAGCAGCAGTAGGTCTTGGAGAGGACAAAATGTGTCAGGGTAGGAGGCAAGTGATGTGGAGTTAGATTTTGTGGGTATGTTAGGGATAGTGTAAACGGAGGGGTGATGAGGTTAAGGAACTACATAGGTTTCAACCTTACAAGTCGTCAAAAATATGTTGGCTATGATTTAAACCAGTGATATGACTGGCTAAGCTGGATTTTGCTATGGGTCAGAGTGACTTTGAAGTTCGTAGTATTGAATGTATCTGGGGGGGGGGGAGATGTGGATGTGAGGTTATTGTTGTTGGAGTTTTGTGAATTAGAGATCTGTGTGATTAGGGTTATTAAGTTTGATGTTGAGTCCATAAGGATACAGTTTTTGAGTTTGTTGAGCCACATATCCTCATGCCTTTCTAGAACTTTAGTTATGTCCATGGGAGTATTTTTTTCTATTTTTTCAATGATAGTTAAACTAGCGTCGGTGGCAAAACTGTGGCCGGGCGTGCAGAAGTGTAGTTCTACGTGAAGTGGGCTGCAATTGTTTTGTGATTTGATCCTGTGTCTGTAATTGTTGAGTCTAATGTTAAATTGCCACTCAGACTTGCCTATGTATTGTAACTTGCATCTATTGCGTTCTAGAAGGTATATAATGTTTTTGCAACGACAATTAGTGCTATGATGTATATATATATATATATATATATATATATATATATATATATATAGTTTCAATTGATCCTTGAATCTCTCATTCCTTCATAGTGTTCTTATTCGCCAAATATTATTGTCACGACGTTATCTTCGTGTTCAACACTTTTTTTCATTTCGTGGACAAGGTCCTAATTTTTTTTTTTTTTTTTTTTGTAATTTTTCACTTCCTTTCATTTTCATCCGGTGGTCCGCTGGCACAGCCATGTCTACGATCTAACAGGACTTCTTTTCCTTATTCCCGACGATGAATTCTGGTCTTCTTGCCCAGATATTATTATCATTTAAATTATTATCATTATCATTTAAATTATTATTATCATTTAAATTATTATCATTATCATTTAAATTATTATTATCATTATCATTATTATCATCATTATTATTATTATTATTAGTAGTAGTAGTAGTAGTAGTAGTATTGTTGTTGTTGTTGTTGTTGTTGTTGTCTATGAGAAATGATCGATAACTCCTTTCTTGATAGTTGATATTTAAAGAGGAAGAAGAAAAACAAGACAGATCATATCATATTTTATAAAAATTAAAACAGAAAACTGTCAGTGAAAATTCAAATATAAAAAAAAAACGCAAATGATGCGTTCTGCAATAAAAAAAATTCTAAAATACCGAATTAAGAATTTGAACATCACACATCAGAGTTCCAAAAGCATGGTTCTTTTTCTTTTTTTTTTTTTTTTGATTGAAAAGGTGACACAACAAACATTTTGCTTTTCAACTTTAAAAAATCATTTTAGAGAAAGCACTACGCTATCGGAAGTTTCATGTATGATTTAAATTCTATTTCGTTTTCTGTTGCAGAACACACCATTAATGTTTTGCTGTTGTTTTACGTTTGAATTTTGACTGACGGAGATCGACAACATAACATTATTCTATGATATCATATATTATCATTACTATTATCAGTATTATTACTATTAGTACCGGTAGTAAAAGCAGTAGTAGAAGTAGTTTTCCTTTCCAAGACTCCAGGGACATATATATCCCGACGTTTCCACGACTGGTTAGGATATATATTGTTTTTAACTGACAGGATCAGCTTAAAAAGGTGTGAGTGGGGACCGACTGGAGGATGTTAACTTATGCATGTATGTTTATTTGAAAGCTAGGAAGAGAAAGTCTTCAACCGGCACCAGCTAAGGAAAACTTTTTGCTCGGTTTGCTATTGTTGACAACCCCCCTAACTTATTGTTTAACGAGCAAACTGTGTGTTCTATGTTTTAAATAACAAAAAATATGGCCTCTATTCTTGAGATTCCATAGAAGTCAACAAGGATTCTCCAAAAAACACGAAAAACCAGAACATGATAATAACGAAAATACGATTTAACAAAACAAGCTACTCCCATCAGCTAAACAACAGCCCTGCCCCTGTAAAAGAATAGATACGTAGTAGGGGTTTTGCAGAGAAAGGAAATCTACACAAGAAAAACTCCAACCCTTCGTTCGCCTTCTTTTTTTTTTCAGGGTATGGTTCGAACCTGGGCTCCAGGCAACTACAATGTAGGGTCAAGAGAGGTAGCTAGCTTCTACAGTCAGCCCCTGTCTGCAATGTTGGGAACGCCTGGGATATTTGCTCAAATTTGCAGGCAGTCGTGCTATCCGTAATATGTGCACTTGAAATTTCAAGCTCTCTGCTTAGCGTTGCAGACAGCCGTACTATCCTTCGAAGGGATGATACAACTCTATAGTCAGCTCAGCATCTACGAACTGTGGATTGTTCACGCCCAACAACAAGTCAGCTTTACAGTTGAAATACTCTTGTAAAGAGGTCGTGGACCCCCATAGCTAGGTTGTACCTGTCAGGAGAAGGACACTCCAGTCAAACCTACGATCTTAGAAGTCTACTCTTATCCGTGCTCCTCAGTGGACCAAAGGAAGTTAACTCTTGGTTCAAAAGGTGGAGTGGCCGTAGGTAAGCTGGTGAAGCCTTGAAAATTCATTTCTCAGACTGGAGGGAAAATCAGCACGCTGGCCCCATCGCCTATGGCCCTATTGCTGTGGAAATTTTGCCCAACGATTTACACTCGCGACGCAAAACTATATATATATATATATATATATATATATATATATTAGATGTCTATTGGGACGCATGCACCACGAAAGATAGACTAAATGAGATTTCTCTGTCCTTTACAAAGCGTATAGGCGAGGTTATCATCCAAATCCGTGTTTTTCATACGTCCCAGGACGAATGTCTTACGGAACAAATATATCTCATCACAATTTTAATTAATAAAAATCAGGAAATTTACTTCAATAACAGAATAACGTTCAGCTATTGAAGAAAAAATAAGAAGTTTCAGGCTTTTATATATACTTTTTTGAAATGGAGGCATTGAACATAGAATAGATTTGTCTTGAAAGCGTTGTATGAAGAGTGGGAAAGGCGGAAACTGTATCTCATATTAGCAGTGGTAATAATTGTAATAGATCTGCTATTATCATAATTATCGTGGTTATTATGACTGTTCTCGTTACTAAAGTTCGTACTTTGGCACTTTATCTGTCTCTTTATATATATATATATATATATATATATATATATATATATATATATATATATGTATATATATATCGATTAAATACATAAATTTCACCCATGGCAATGGTTTACTCTTGTTTCGATATTTCAAGATCATCATGTCTCTACTCTAACTACTGAACACAGTTGGAATCAAGATTTTTCGGATTAATACATACGATTTATCAGTATATATTCCACCCCACCATATATATATATATATATATATATATATATACACACACAGTATTTTATAATAATTCTGCCTGTTAAAATATCCATTTCTCTATATGAGTGTGTGCGTGTGTGTGTTCGGCATCTGCCAGGGGGATATATTTCCTGTCAAACCTGAGACTTGGGGGTGCCTTGCTCTTTTTTCGTGCCTCGTCGGTGGAGCATGGCATGGAAACCCTCAGTTTAAAGGGTAGGGTCAGCCTTACACACATTGCAGTTCACCTTAAAAACTCTATTGCGAAGGCCTTTGGACAATTCATGCATAGGCTCCATCGATTTAGGGCCTGAGAAGGCTTGGAAAACTCTCTTGGATCTCCTCTCGAGGAGCCCATATATATATATATGTATATATATATATATATATATATATATATATATATATATATATATATATATATATATGTGTGTGTGTATGTGTGTGTGTGTGTGTGTGTGTGTGTGTGTGTGCCTTTTGTGTGCACAAGGTAGAACTCGAGATAAAGAGCTAGTGAAGAGAGTCAACCAAGGAGTCGCGTTTTGTTAGGCAGAAACAAATAATAGGAAGTCAAGAACAGATATGGACAGGACAAAAGAAAAAAAAAGATTTAAATGAATAAAAAAAAAACTAAACAAATGTTGGGGCGGACGGGAGTTGCGGCAAAGCGAAAGAAAGTAACAAGAAGAAAGACGAGGAATGAAACAAAAACAAAAAAAAAAACAGCAAAAAAAACCTGCCTCGATCGGTGTTGTTCTACCGACGGAAGGCGGGTTCGGTAGCCAAATGATGTCGGGAAACAGCAAGATTCCCGGATGTTTAAGACGTGTCAAATACGGAAATCTCCCCAGAGGAAGAGCTGTCAGGATTCGCAGAGCTGGGAAATAAGCTGGGAATGGATGGTTGGGGATATGGGTGGCAAGTTGTCATGAAGGAACCAGAATGACAAAGACATGTCTACGTTACAGGTTGAGAGTATGGGGGAGGGAGTACATTCATCAAGACATGCATGTTAAACGTGTGAGGAAGAGGTCATTTTGGAAGAAGCAAAAGATGGCCAGAGACTAGAAGATAGATAGATAGATAGATAGATAGATACAGTACTATAAAAAAAAATATTGAGCACTTTTTTTCAAATTTGGCTTATTTAAATATTAGACCCTGTTAAACTACAATGATATAAACAGAAAAATGTTTTTTTTATGTAATCTGCATTCATTTTACTATTTCTGTACGAAGAGAATTTAAACCATTGTTGATCTCTTGCAGCATCAGGTTGACCTCTAGCAAACTTGACCTCATACTACCCAAATATATATATATATATATATATGTGTGTGTGTGTGTGTGTGTGTATAAAAATGATAATGATTGTGTCATCCACTGACAGCTGTTTTGTTGTATTACAACTCTTCATTGTGGCTATAGACTATCAAACATTCTTTCCAGTATCACGAGGTAGGATCAATAGATAGATAGATAGGTAGATAGATAGGTGGATAGATAGATAGATAGGTAGATAGATAGATGGGTGGATAGATGCAGTACTGCAAACATAATTGAGCACTTTTTTCTGTTAAAATATGAATTCTAATGTATCATATTCATCTTGATATTATACAAACATCTCAGGCCATCTTTCGCTTCTTGCAATTAGAGAAATTCTTGTCCCCTCCTCCCTCCTGTTTTAGAACCATTGATTTAAACCATTGTTGACCTCATGCAACCTCAGGTTGACCTCAAGCAAACTTGACCTCAACCTACCTAAGGATAGATAGATCTGGTGAGTCAATCCATCGTTACTATCACTTGATCAACGTCTTTTAATGGCATGCTGTGTAGGAGGTCATCGATTAAGAAAACTGAAAAAAGGGGTGATCAATGGAAATGTTACCTTGCCTTTTGTTCGACCCCTCATAGGTACCATTTCAAGAAAAAAATGCGTGATCGCTGCTGGACACAAACTGAGAGGCCAATTTAGCATTAGCTTACATCGAAAATTGAAACCCTGCTAGAAACTCATTTTGGAAGAATTTTTTTCACATCATTATATTTACAGACCAATCCCGCTGTCTTTCAACCTCTATTTTTTTTCTTTTTTTCTCCTTCCCTATTTAGTTGCTCTTTCTAAGACAACGTTTCGGCATTTCTGATATCGTATCGTTACCCACTGTCTTTATTGTCACTCCTTCACCCTCCACGCATATTTAAAGCGTTTTCTGCACTAATAAATATTTACTTCAGGGGACTTTATTTTTTTCTTTCCTCATATTAGGATCCATCAACCAAAACTGTCAACAAAAACTGTCGACATACTTCTTCAGTTTTAAGGTAGGCTGGCTTGTTGGTTATGTATGTATACAGCACGCATTCCAGCAGCACCATTGCAGTTAAAGTGTTTAAAATAATGCACCCTTTCGATAGTCACCTATGGAGCCGAATCATGGAACCCAGCCAAAGGATGGGCCAAGCGACATGCAAATGACAGAATCGTGCTCAACACGGAGAGATCCTGAGACAGCGTAAAGGGGGGGAACTGTTGTAAGGGATATCATAGTATCAATTACAAATCTCAAATGGCTCGCAGTGCCCAATGCAGAGAGGTCTGGCGAATCTTGGGGAAGGTTTATATCCAACGACGGACGTTAAAAAGTTACTGTTGCTGATGATGATGATGTCTTAAAAAAATATTTCTTTGTCTTTTAACCAACCCCCCTAAACAGAGTTTTAGCTTAAATTGTTTTTTGCAAAGTAAGTTTTTACAAAATTGGTCGCTTAATTTGTTTCTGGCAGTGTTCATTCTTGCGCTTTTTCTATAGTTTGGACTTTTCCACTGATCATATTCATCATTATTCCTTATCATCCCTCATTGGATGTAGACCTTGCCCAAGATTTATCACACCTGTCTATCATTTGCTGCACTGGGACAATACTTTCTGAACTTGCCTAGTTCGCATGTGATCTCTGTGGATACATGTTGTGTGTCATGATGTCCATCGATCGTCTGACATTCTTACAACATAACCAGTCCATTGCCATTTGAGTTTTCCGATAGATTTTATAATATCCCGGACTTCCCAAATAGATTGTACTATCCTGATCCAACAAAAGACGAAAAGAGTAACGTATTAGTTGATCATCTTTTTCTCCAATTTTTTTATTGATCACCCTTAACACGACATGTTGTCAAAATACGTTAGTCTAGTTCCTATTAAATGACTAACCTTCTTCACTTTTTTCTTGACCAAGTTTATCTTTTGTTATGCGCTTTACAAATGATAATATCAGGGAAATTAAAATTTTTCATTGAATTAACTGCCCTTCGTTTTCTGCACCTTAGCATAGAAAATGATGATTTTATCACCTACGTTTTGGCTATATCCAAAAATTGGGGGTTTCCTCGTTTCGGTGGACAATTGGATAACCCTGAAGTGACTTCTCTAGAGCACAAGCCTGGGAGGAACGTATGAACATCCTGGTATACTCATTCAAAAGGGCCCCGCCCTTTCGACTTTGCTGATGAGGTCCAAAAAAAATTGGAGCAATATGTTTGTCATCAACAAGGCTGCAAAAGCAGCCGGTAGCAAGTCGAAATTGGCATCCAGACTTCCTTAGGAGGCTCCTCTCCATTGGATTTAAATCAGGATTGTGCATCTCCTGGATAGGTTGCCTACCATGGCTGCTATTCAGAGATGCATTCGTGAATTTCACAGGGGAAATAGTATGTTGTGGGCACAACTTGTCTTGGCTAGAGATTGAACTCGGTTCGCCGACCCCATTCTTAATTGTTAGACCACTTGCACTTTTCTGGTTATATCACCAGCGAGATGACACCATCATTCTTTCATTTCCGTTTTCTTTTGAAAATAATTTTCCACGATTTCCTCCCCTAATCTGCCGCCCTTCAACGGCCACACATCTCGTGCTTTATCTCAGCAAATCTCGCGTCGCTGAATTCCAATTCTTTCCCTGTGTTTACCAGTGGATTTTTATCTCGGTTTTATTGCTTTCTTAGCTTTCCATTCCCTTGTCTGCTTTTTCCTGGCTGATGTCGAATATGGTTGTCGTCTGCTACTTTGCACCTCCTTTTATGCTTTCGTCTTGATTACATAAAAGCTGAAGAGTGACTACTGCTGATAATCTATTGTTAAATAGAAACGGAGAATGGATTTTGCCCACCATGTCTAAGAAACGAACTGTACTTAGTTTTACAAGTAGTAATGATTTATTGACGATTGTGAAATATGATCGTTATTATACAGTGAAACTATCGAGGTTTGGACAGAGAAAAAGACGGACAAATACATAAATAATGAGGAACTGGTCAAACAAATTTTGACATATATATATATATATATATATATATATATATATATATATATATATATGAATGTATAATTGCATATGTATATAAAGAAATTAAAAGTAATAATAAATGGCATCAAAAGTATCTTGATATATTTGTTCGTATACATATATATATATATATATATATATATATATATATATATAATCAAAAATCTGTTAATGTGTGTCTATATATATATATATATATATATATATATATATATATATATATATATATATATATATATAAATCTGTTTGTGTGACTGTGTGCATGTGTGTGTATATATAAAGAAAGAGGGACAGAGGTTGTATATATATAGAGAGAGAGACATGAACTAATTTGTGTTGCGAATCCTCATCCCGTTATATATATTTCCAGCTCTACTTTAAAACAACTTGACTTTCGAAATATTAAGTTGAATGTATTAAGACTTCTATGAAATAAATCCATCACATATCAGATGTTGGTTTATATCATGCAATATTGCTAATCTAATCTGTACCATATATATATATATATATATATATATATATATATATATATATATATATAATCAACAATGCTGGGGTGTCATGTGAATATGACTGCTTGGTTTTTGTTCTGTTTTTTGAATACTCCAAACTGTTACATTGTAAATAACTGATGATCCTAACAAGAGAAAATTTACACACACACATATATATCGCCTGAAGAAGCCCCCAAAAGGCAAAAACATGTGTAAAAATCCATTATTTCACCATATCTAATGCTTTACATCAACTCAAGTCGATGTATAATACATTAAGCACATCATGGAATAAACCCATTTGGAATTATTGATTCATATATATATATATATGTGTCTATATATATATATATATATATATATATATATATATATATATGTGTGTGTGTGTGTGTGTGTGCGTGTGCACGCGCATGTGCATTTGTGTGTGCACGCGAGGTAGCAGGTAATAACTCCATATATAACAATCCGAGAAAACAAATTCTATTTCATAAAATGCTCGGTTTAGTCGATTGTTTGAAATCTTGAAATATTCGTAATCTAGTATTTCAATAAGTCTAACACTTCGAAATACTCGTAAGCTAGTATTTCAATAAGGCAAACATCTCGAAATATTCCTAATCTAGTAATTTAATAATGCAAATATATTTAAATATTCGTAATCTAGTATTTCAATTAGACATCTCGAAATATCCCCAATCAAGTATTTTGATGAGCAAACATCTCAAGTATTCGTTATCTAGTATTTTGATAAAGCAAACATCTTCAAAATATTCATGATCAAGTATTTCAGTAAAGCAAACATTTTTAAATATTCTTATTCCAGTATTTCGATAAAGCAAACAACTCGAAATACTCGTAATGTATTATTTCAATGAGGCTAACATCTTGAAATATTTTTAATCTAATATTTTGATAAAGCAAACATCTTGAAATATTCGTAAAATCAGAGAAAATACGTAGTTAAATCACTGATAAATATCGAAATGATACTCTTAAAAGGAAAATATTAAAACATATTATCGAATGAAAATGTTGAAAATAATTTAAATCGTATTGGACACTACATATACATATGTATAATTTTTGAAAAAAATTGGATAAATAAGTTGTCCCCCTTACATTTATCATGACAAAATTTAGAAATGACCTTTAATTAGGCCATTTTCACATAGCTCATTAACTTTGCTGAGAAGAGATGTACCCCGAAGCTGAATACCAGCTTCTTAGTTGCAAAATTGTGACTCACAATTATTTGGATTGGCTAAAAATGATTATGAATAACACCTGGTGACCTCAGATGACCTCTGAATTCAAGTTCATGATCTTTGGCATCAAAGGATATGCCCTTTCGCCATATTTCAATTTCCTAAATGCACAATTGATTCCTGGTTACATTGGATGGAAAATCAAGGTAGAACCACACAGTAAAAGCATTCGAAAATTCCCCCATGTCCTTCGACGTGAAACGATGAACCAGTATGCAAAATTCCAGCTAACTACATGGGAAATCATGGCCTACATAGTGGAACAGACTGACAAACAGATTTTGAAATATATATGTGTACATCGAAAAGTTGATACAACCGAAAAACGACCCAAGAAAAGTATAAACACAACTTCCGTCACCCACACACACATACACACATCAACCACTGTAACAATTAACCTTCTTATCTGTGTTTTGTCCTTATCCCTGTCAGTCAGGATGAAGAAGGCTATAGATAACTGCACGTACAACACCCACACATCATGTCATCATGAGAATTAACAGAATCACAAATACATCCCTCTCGACTGCCATGGACTGATGAAGACAACACCGTGAAAACTTGTCTTCTAATGAACACGAAAAGGAACAGAATGGAAAAATAATGACTTTATTCACACATGCTCCTGTCCTGTCTTAAATTTACTTGAACGCTTAGGTTTGTCAGGAAAGTGACCTACCTAGGGCAATAGTTCTCCAGTCATTTGATCTCTTATCGTCCATCATTTGGCAAGATCTTCCGCGGGATTCCTTGCACCTCCCTATCGTGAACGTCGCTGAGTCAATATTTTCTGAACCTGTCTAGTTCGTCTCACTTTCTCGCATTCTGCCGGCTCCATTTTTGCATTTGATCGCTGAGGATCCATGTTGTGAGTTGCGATGTCCATCGGTTGTCTGACCTTCTCCAATTAATGCTAGACAAGCCAAATGAAAGAAAGGCGAGAACGTAAGCCTTCAAACTTCAGCAAAACAGAAGTCAACAAACAAGTCGGAAATAAACACACAACAATCAAAATCGAAAATACAAGCTTGAGAAAGTAGACCACTGCATCTACCTAAGACAACGGATCTCTGTGAAATACTCAAAAGAAGAAAATCCCATTAATCCTAAAAAAGAAGGGCATACAATTAATGTTTCCTCCAATAGTCACCCATGGAGCTGAAACATAGACTCTAACCAAAAGACTTACTCTCAAACTGAGAAGCATGTAACGTGTAAAAGAGATAATCATGCTTTTCAAACTTCCCCCTGTTAAAAAACTCATTTGGGTTAGCGATCAGTTTCCTCATCGCATTTTCTTTTATTCTGTAATGGTCTGAAATATCCTCCTTGTCGACAGCGATTTTAGAAGCCTCTTGAAAACACATCTATTCATTACAAGGGGCTGGCAGACCCATGCGATGTGACAACTTCCTAAAAAAATGGCCTTGATACTATTTTGTT
Source organism: Thysanoteuthis rhombus (assembly GCA_963457665.1). Lineage (NCBI taxonomy): Eukaryota > Metazoa > Mollusca > Cephalopoda > Oegopsida > Thysanoteuthidae > Thysanoteuthis > Thysanoteuthis major. The sequence goes on along the minus strand of OY735219.1, from coordinate 3,267,223 downwards.
ATATGACTACTAATCTACCTTGCAAATACTTTCATAACCTAACATACTTTGCATCAACATATATATATATATATATATATATATATATATATATATATATATATACACGCAATTACTTAATTATTATTATAATTAACGCTCCCTTATTCAGGATTGGGCACTTTTTAAGTGAGGTAACTCGTTCATTATGAGATTATGCAATGCTCTTCCAAATTAGGAATGGAGCACTCTGGTGGATGAGGAATAATGCATGATTGAATATATCGCTTAGATTCAACCTTACTGATCGTCCAGTTCTGCGTAGGACAGAAAAGATACCAGCTTCTGGGTCTGAAGCGAAGGTTTCGATTCTACCTCGTGGTACTGGATGGGATAATGGATAGTCTATAGCCACCCCGAAGAGTTGTAATACAATAAAACAGCTCTCTGTAGATGACACAATTATTTGATTATCATATATATATATATATATATATATATGTGTGTGTGTGTGTGTGTGTGTGTATGTTCATTTATGAATATATATACATGTACATATATATGTGTGTGTATGTGTGTGTATGTGTTAAGGAAAGGATATATGAGCTGACAGAAACAATCGAAGAAAATTCTTGCAGCAGCCCAATGTTTATTCTATTCACGTTTTTTCGGCCAAATGGTACAATCACCGTGTAATAACGGGTGATGATTCCAAATAAGAAATATATATATATACATATATATATATATGATTTAACAAGTCAGTTTCAATACCTATGTATCTGCGTGTACTTGGCATTGTAACAATGGGTCAGCCTTGCTCAACTGTTCCAGTAATTAATGCTACGTTTAAAAGAGAATTGGCACGAGGTTACCCTGCCACAATTCCTCACCCCCTGATCTATGATCTGTTATGGCAGGAAGTGCTCGGTTGGTCTTCCGCCTCACTGCTACCGTTCGGGCAATAACACTTCCGGTAGGCACTGAACGCTGCTTTTTCAATCCGTTTCCCCCTTCACACAGGGCCGGCCTCATCTATCTCTTCTCAGCCCTGAACAGTGGGACCCGACATGTGTCCACCGGTCCCTCACTGCGAGTCAAAATACGATCTTGATCATCGATCTACATTATTAAAGACTGTCAACCAAACCTTTCAACGTCATCAACATAGGTTTATTCGGTTTTTAAATGGTTCTGCCTGCCTGGCTATTTATCTATCGATTGATCTGGTTGCGTGCACAGACAGCAGAAATGGGGAATGCTAAAAATTTCAAAATACACTTTTTTTCTCGAAAAAAAAAATTTTTTATACCCCCCCTACAAAAAGTGCCTGGGGGCATTTCGATTTACCAAGTAAATTTATGCTACAACGGTCTCATAATCTGTGTCTAGCACTGCTCATGCTTCTTTCATTTTGATTCAGTCTTTTAGTGATCACTGCACAACAAAAAGCGAGAAAAGTGACTTACTTATTCCTCATACCTTTTTCTAATGTTTTAATTGATCTTCCCCAACAAGGCATGCTGCCGGAAGACATTGGTCACATAACGGTATCAATTGGATATCTAACCAGACTTGTATATCTCATCACAGTGTGACCAATCATCAATCAATATCTATGTGACTCACACTTGATTTAATATATGTACATATAGTGATGCAATTACCATTCAGCCGCCGGTAATGCAAAGGCCATAAAACTGCTTCAACTCCAGATCTTTATTTCGTTTATTCTCGATGTATATCTGCTTTACTTGTTTCTTTCAACGCGGACAATTGAATTATCAAAAAATGGATCGGACAGAAATGATTATAAATTGTTTTACATCATTTTGATATTCTATTTAAAATGACCTGCCGTTATTACACGATGAATGTATCATCTAGCCTACACGACGTAAATAGAATATACAACAAGAGATAATGGGGCTGCTGCCAGAATTGAACCTGTGACCGATAGGCTTGCCGTTTCAACGTTGCGTTGCTCTTACCATTGGGGTTTGTAGAGATAATTTTAGCCAACTTCCTAATTCGATTTGCCTTTTTTCCATTTTTCTCGACAAAGATTCTTCTATCGGTCTTCCAGGAAATTTTGATTTCATTCATTACACGAATTCTTTAAAGACTGAAATGTATGGTAATTCAGAAGTGCAATATTTGGTGACCAAGGCAGACGAATGAAAACTTCCCATTCAAGCTGCTATGATTTTGCCTTATCTCCAAAAAAGTAAGTATTTCATACTTTTCTATCAATTGATGCCTTCAGTTGGTCTAGCTGCTTCTGCAATTACCTCTGGAAGATTGTTCTACTGGTCAATGAATCAGCTCGGAAGTATTTGAACAAGCACAAAATCTGTTCTGCTTTTTTTTATTGCCCAAGACTGGGACTCAATGGATTCTGAGCAGAGTGGATTCAAATCAACTTTCTAGAAACAACTTGAGTTCCCTTTGTCAATCTCTTTGATCGGTTTTGAACAAGATTTTAGGATTATCCTCCTAAAAGACACCTTGATTTTTAATATAGCTATTTGATTCTATTAAAAACGTTTTCCAGTTATTCAGTATCCAGAACCACAAAACCTGACTAAATGCAAGCCTTTTTATAATAATTGCAAAAAGGTTGTTTCTTCTTGCGTAATGTTGTACGTTTCAATCTTGAAACCTAACGATTAGAAACAAAACCTTTGTTTATTCAAACAATCATGACAAGTCTTGTAAGTATATTACGTAAGTAAACCTTTTGCATGTGCCGTAAAGGAAACATCCGTATATAATACAGTAAGATAATACCCTATATAAAATAACAAACTACACAAAACGACACTAAAATGATAAAATAAAGCTATATATTGAAATCATTGCTTATGGGGAGGTGGTGTTTAATCAACACTACTGGGGAACCGTACTAACATAACAGTTTCTTTCAAACAACTGATGATTCTAACAGAAGGAATTCCCACAGAGTACCATAATATCTAATTATGTGTAAACATAAAAAAAAAAACTCTGAAAAAAATACATAAATCACATTAACAGAAATTGGGAATAGTTGACCGAAATGACATACATTCTTGGAAATTTAAAAAAAATATTATGTCTTTAATGATGTAAACCTTCTTAGACACACTCTCTCTCTCTTTCTTTATATATATATATATATATATATATATATATATATATATATATATATATATATATATATATATATATATATATATATATATATATCCACTACTATACATATATATATATATATATGTATATCCACTACTATATATATATATATATATATATATATATATATATAGTAGTGGATATATATATATATATATATATATATATATATATATATATATATATATATATATATATATATATATATATATATATATTATATATACATATATATATATGTATATATATATATATATATATATATATATATATATATATATATATATATATATGCTGAATGCATACGTTTGTGTACATAGATATGTGAGTAGGTTTGCCCTTGTGTCTGTACGTACATGTCACTTTACAAAAAAAAACTAGTCTTTGAGATCTCTTCTTTTCACGCTGTTAGCATTTTTTTTTCTTTTCCCCTCCAATTCTCAAAGAGCTTACTAAAATAACGGTTGCTAATCTCTGCAGTTGAGCGTGTCGTAATTTGAACTGTTTACTTGGGACACTTGGTAAATGCGCGGCACGTTTTCCCGGTACAAAAAGTCAGTAAATGAACACAAAAAAAACAAAAAATAAAAACAAAAATAAAAATCTCTCGTGAGTCATTTTTCAACGCATTCACTTCTCAGACCTCTTCTGCCTCAGCTGAATGAAAGTCTCATCAGTCATAACAGCTGCACGAAATTCCTTTTGAAAACCAGTGTTAAACAAATGATTATTACGGGATCCCATGATCTATAACCGGGGTTCCCAATCAGGGGTGCATTTAGCTCCAGGGGGTAAATTCTCTGATTCTGGATCCGTATATATCCATATTGTTTGTTTTTTTTAATCATAATTCAACTAGTTTACCATAGCCGTCAAAAATTACGTCTACAACTAAGTAATTTTACAATCGCATTGTCCTTATAAAATATCAGAGTTCTCACTTGCGCAGTTCGTTTTTTGTTTGTGTCCAATATTCCCTGGACATTAAACCATTTTAAATGTGAAATTAAGTTAAGATACAGTCTACGTTCAACGTGATAAGAAATTCTATTCCTACTAAGATGCGTCACAAGATGTTACTGATGACGTAATCGTGACAGACGGCAAATGAACATTGCTAATTGTCATATTTGCTGATATGTAACGTCAACAGACGTCTCTGATGATGCAAGCGTGACAGACGGCAAATACACAATGCTAATTATCATGCGTGTTGATATGTTACGTCACCAGATGACACGGATGATATAAGCGTGACAGACAGTAAATGCACTACTTATCACGTATTGATAAGTTACGTCAGCAGACGTCACTGATTATGTAAGCGTGACAGACGGTAAATGCATATTGTTAACTATCATGTGTTGATAAGTTACGTCACAAGACGTCACTGATGATACAAGCGTGACAGACGGCAAATTCGCTATGCTAATTATCATTTGTTTTGATATGTTCCGTCACTAGATGTCACTTTTGACGTAAGCGTGACAGACGGTAAATGTAATATGCTAATTATCATATGTGTTGATAAGTTACGTCGCCAAATATAACTGATGATATGAACAGGACAGGCGACAAATGCAGATCGGTAATTATCATATGTACAAATATATTACGTCACCACACGTCACTCTTGACGTAAGCATGACGGACGGTAGATGTAATATGCTAATTATTATATGTATTGATCAGTTACGTCACCAGAGATCACTGATGATATATAGCTGTAAATGCAGATTGGTAATTATCATATGTACAAATATATTATGTCACCAGATGTCACTGTTCACGTAAGCGTGACGGACGGTAAAAGTAATATGCTAATTATCATATGTGTTGATCGGTTACATCACCAGAGATCACTGATGATATAAACAGGACAGGTGGTAAATGCAGATTGGTAATTATCATATGTACAAATATATTACGTCATCAGATGTCACTGTTGACGTAAGCGTGACAAACGGCAAATGCACATTACTAATTATCATATGTGTTGATAAGTTACGTCACCAGACGTCACAGATAACGTAAGCACGACTGACGACTAATGTGTCGTACCATTACTTATACATATACATGTGGATAATTGACATCATTATGTGATATCATTATTGTTATTCAACTGTTGAAATAATAATGTCATAAATAGTATTTTCAAACCTCCGCCTTGTTAGTTGCTTTTTTATTATGAACAATACAGAATGGGAGTAAAAAGTTGCCAGGGGTAAATGCGACGTTGAAAAGTTGCCAGGGGTAAATGGAACATTTGAATGTTGCCAAGGGTAAATAAGACGTTGAAAAGTTGCCAGGGATAAACACAACGTTGAAAAGTTGCTTGGGGTAAACTGGACGAAAAACATTTAGTCACCCCATAAAGAGAGATTATTGGAGTCTCGTACTTGACTTTCGAATGCAGATTTTCCAAAACAAGCAGAATATCCCAAATTTTAACGACTGAAGCTACACGATCTTCCTACCGAATATTTATCACCAAGCTAACATTTGTAATTGTCTTTACATGCAGAGTTATGACTATTCTAATTAGACTCTTTTTTGTTCAATCAATTCAAGACTGTTAGAAACCATCAACTAGACCTGTCAATAAAACTGTTGACACACATCTCTCCAGTTTCGAAGCTGATTTGGCTGGCTAACTGGCTGGCTATGTATCAGACCGCACCAACGGGGCAAGAGAGCTGAAAATTTGAACATTTACTCCTTATTATGACGAAAAAAAAATGCGTTGTTTTAAAATCCCCCCCAGATAAGTTTTCAATGGGGGAAGGTCAGTTTGCAATGTAAGTTTATGCTAAATTGATAACCTAATTTGTACTAGCTTGTTTTTTTTTTGGGGGGGGTCAGACATTTTTAGTGATCACTGGCCAACAAAATGCGAGAAAAGTCACCTACTCGTTGATAACCCCTTTTTTCCGAATTTTTAATTGATCACATCCAACTCGGCATGCTGCCATAAACGTAACAGTTTCTATTGAATGACTAACCAAAACTGTTTTATGAAAGAAATTCAAATCTGGACATTTTTGTGATTATCTGATCACGTTGTACATTGGTTCTTTGGGGATAATTTCCTTGTCTTCATTTTTTTTATCACAATGTTTCGACCATTTTAGGTTTTGAGAGCCGAAATATTGTGATTAAAACAACCAAGATAAGGAATTTAGTCTAAACTTGATAAGATATTAGGTTGTTACGTATGAAATGTCGTTTTTAATTGCACGACGAAGTATGATGTAACCAATAAAAAACTGTTAAATATTCAATCAAAATATGACTGAATCAATTACCATCTCAAATGATCCTGTGATGATGATATGTCAACACTACTGAATACTATATTTCCAGTAGTCACACATTTAATAGAAACACAAACCATGGCTTTTTTATTTTATCTTGAAAAATCATAATTTGGAAGATATGTGTATCAGATGGATAAGAGAGATGCTGCAAGTCTTCATATGCCAATTTTCTAAGCTTAGTTGAGAATGGGATTCGTAATTTCCAGTGAGAATTTCATTCAATTCATATGGGTATATTTTATAACTTTTTGTTTCTGATGCTTTGCTATGATGTGAGATAGTCGATGTCATAATCCTGAAGTCACCAGAAAGTGTTCGAACGACTGATCATTGATTATTGGTCACTGCTGTCGATACATGATTAATTCATCATTAAGACCAGCTTTGGGCCAACTTAGGGGTTCATTATTGCTACCCATATATTTTCCTGACCTGAACGAATTGAACCAGCGCCAAATAGTATGCATTGAAGTAATTTTACTCCAAATGCTTTGTTGGTGTTATTGAGAGCAGTATTATGTTCTAATTTAGAATTGGACTTGAAAATTTGGTCTAACTTTTTGGGAAGACACTGTTTCCGCCAGGAACTCAGAAACCTCCAATATCAACGGATTGAATTGATATTCATGAGTCCAAGTTTGGAGTTGACTTTGCTTGTTATATTTTCTCTACTGCAATAAGAACCAGGACAATCTTCGTCAAATATAACGGAGTAAACTTTTCTCTGTTTATCTAAATTTTCACGTTGAACCGAACCAATATGCAAAATTGACATGCCCCAAGCGATTTTAAATCATGACGAACTGATTGATAGGCGTTTCTTTTACTGACTGAACTGAATTGACAACTTTCGTATATCTATGAAAATTTGTTGGAAATAGAATAAAATTGATAAAACATTTATAGAATCAACATTTTCCTACGGTGATTCCAAATCATGACCAAGTGATTGGTGGGCGGCTCTCTTACCAACTGAGATAAACGAACAAGTCTTACTTGTTTTCGAATTTATATTTAGTATATTCATTGTACAAAAGTTGCAATGCTCATATTCCGTCGAAATAAAAGTAAAAATAGAGTTTGATTCTGCATGTCAGGCTTTTTTTGCTGTGTACAGATCTAAAATCACCACTGCAGATTGTTGCATACGTGATCATATAACTCTCACCGCCTGTGATTTTCAGCTTCACGCTTGACCAGAACGATAGCAGATTTTACGTGAATGTGCTCGCCCACTCTTTTCATGAGTGAGTCTTGATATTTCCTCAACTGAAAGAAAATCTGGATAGATACCAGATCAGGATTTTTCTTGAAGATCATGAAGTACTAAAATATAAAGAGATAAGGATATATATATATATATATATATATATATATATATATATATATATATATATATATATATATATATATATATATATATATAGAGAGAGAGAGAGAGAGAAGGGGGAGAGAAAGAGAAGGGAGAGAGATAGATGAATAGATAGATAGCTGGAGAGGGTGAGGTCATTGTATACGTGTATCTTGGGGATTTTCTTTGCTTTTCCAATTGGCGCTTATCCAGATCAATACCCGACGGACCCTGTGAGATCCAAGAATTATCATGAAGAAAACAAAGGTTTGTTGTTAACCCTTTGTTGATCAGACAAAAGTATCTCAGGCGACCCGGCCTCTTGATGATCGTGGAAAAAAGTTTGGTTGCTTACCTAAGATTCTCAGTTTGATTATCGAACTTCGCCAGGCACAAATTGCCATATTAAGTACGGCCGTGCATCATCAAAACCTTTTCATATCGCTCTCGGCGTCAATCAAAGTTGTGTGCCGGCAACCATACTCTTTTTGATATTCCTCAACATTATGTTCAAACAAGTTCTGGGTGGAGATGGTTTACATTTACAATGTACTAATCCAGACACGTAAAAACAGCAACTTATATATATATATATATATATATATATATATATATATATATATATATATATATATATATATGTGTGTGTGTGTGTGTGTATATATATATATATATATATATATATATATATGTGTGTGTATATATATATATATATATATATATATATATATATATGATCCGTTATTTCTATATTTTTGCCTGTAACATTTGTAAAAAGGAGGTAACGATGAAATGCTAAATATAGAGTACTCTCCCCTCAATTATTTACTTGCAAATGCTTAAAAAAAGTTCTTGGTTCATTCAGGTTGATCATAAACAAGAAAGTGTACAGCAATATTATTCTGATATTACAACGCAATTGTAGAATGTTACTATCGTTTGTTTTTTGTTTTTTGACAACATTGGTAAACTACTATAGATCATATTTCATTGTAACTTAAAGCACAAGGAGGAGTATTATGCGTAATTGTACTTGATTAATTCATAAGATTAGTCAACTATTACAAACAATCAAAATCATCCGATCTTATCATTACTAATAATGCTTGCATTCAACAACCACCATTAGTCAATACTAATGTCATCTACAAATTTCTCTTGCCCTTTGGGGAATACAATCTCCTATAATCTACGAACATCAAATTCGCATGTTGGACATACAACTAACTTCAAATCCCGTAGGTTAACTTACCATTTGTCCGATCAAAGTACCATTCATCTTAATATTAATAAACATAGAACTCTGACATTTCCACAAGTTATTGCCATTTGAGATTTTTAATGGATTCTAAGATATCCTTGATTCCTGTCTTCTCCCGGATGTATTGTGCTGTCTTGGGATCTCTCCATGTGAGGTTGAGCATAATCCTTTCTTGTGCACGTTGCATTGTTCTCAATGCATTCAACAATTGATAAATACATCCGACCAAGAGGAGAAAGTCTTTCGTACGACGCATTTCGTATTAAGTTATCATAACAAAGACACACCATGATGCTGATTTTACAATTCGGAATATTGGGAGAACGAGTAGAATCCAAAAGTTCCCCTGGTTTTGATAGTGACAAGAAGCATGACAAGCGCTGGATCACCGAATGTTCAGACAATTTCTCAGATAGATCCAGACTAACGTTCTCTCGCTCGTATGCAAGAAAAATTAAAAGGAACATTCGTCGTCTATCGTATTTGATTAAATTTCAGCCTACATCCATATTACACACACATGCACACACAGACACACAGGCACAAACACACACAGAATTCTTTTATATCTTTAGATCAATTCTAATAATTACAGTTTAGGTATACATAGAACAATTCATATACAAATGAATAATTGATTATTTATTTACTTTTATCATATATACATGTAGTAAACATGTTTATAGTAAACAATTTTGTACAAGCTCTGTTTATATACGGATAAATAATTGATTATTTCTTTACATTTATCATATAAGTAAATAATTTTATACCAGCTCTGTTTTTAGAAAAAACGAACATTGAGCACTCTAAATATAATTAAAATTTCACTTGCAATATATAGCAAGAGAGTTGATATAAAATTGTTTTCTGCAATATATATATATATATATATATATATATATATATATATATATATATATATATATATATATATATATCAGTCAGCAATTCATTTACGTTGCCTAGGTTAAGTGATACATGAACCATGTAACGAGGGGAGATCATTTCAAATAAGTTTCTATATAATATAACTTGATTTATGATCATTCGGTCGGATCATATATATCCATTTCTTAATACATAACAGACGTGTTGAACGAATAGACTGAGATTAAACGAAATGAGAATTTGGTGTGGAAATAGTTTTTTTAGGCCTCTGCATTACCGGCGGCTGGGTAGCTCAGTAGTAAGAGAGCTAGCATGTGATTGTTTACTGACATATATATATATATATATATATATATATATATATATATATATATATATATATATATATATATATATATATACAGAGAGAGAGAGAGAGAGTATGTGTGTGTGTGTGTGTGAGAGAGGGAGAGAGAGAGCTAGTATAAAACTGTCTACTGATATATATATATATATATATATATATATATATATATATATATATATATATATATATATATATATATATATATATCAGTAAACAATTTTACACTAGTTCTGTTTTAAAGGACTTTATTCATAAATGAATTCCTCTTGCAATATATCTGTTAATATTATTAAAAGGACAATTATCAAAATAATATTACCTGAATTAAAATTCAAGACATCTCCGTCCACCCACCAAATTAATGTTGAAACAACATAAAATGATAATCAGCAAATATGATCAATTTCAAATAGGCTCAACATCTTCTAATTTCCTCATCCAAAAAAAAAAACTATACGCACACTCACACATGCACACACACACAGAGTAACTGACCATTTATTTGCTCAAAAACATCACACTGAAAATCCTACAAATTTTTGAACGAACCCCCCCCCCCCATTTTACGGATATAAAGGTCCAATTTTCGTTTTGCGGTTTCTTCGTGAATTTTGATACTCAGCTTTTGCAATCACGCGGTATGATGTTGCTCGTGACATTATTTGCTTTGAAAAGCTAGCTCAATATATTTTCATTTAAAATAACTACTTTGACAATGCTGGAATTAGTATATAAGATATGACTAGAATACATATATATATATATATATATATATATATATATATATATATATATATATATATATATATATATATATATATATATATATATATATATATATATATATATATATATATATATATATATATATATATATATATATATATATATATATATATAGGAGTTTGTGTGTGAGTGTGTGCGTGTGTGTGTGGAGGGTCCCGTATACGTGTATTCTTGTGACTTTCTTGGCTTATTCAATTGGCACTTATCCAGATCAATGCCCGGGAGAGCATTTGCCCTCCACTCAAATCAACTTTTTTCAATCAGTACAGTTCAGCATCTCGTGAAGCACTGTTTAGTATGCATTGTATGGAAATCTCTGTAACCGTCTGACAGGGCGTGACATCCCCTGAAGGTTACAAAGACTTTAATAGATTAATGTGTTAGTAAGGGACGTTGGACCCCCCAAGTGTTGTGCAGTTTGGCCATTGGCCAAAGCGAACGTCCAGGAGGTTGTGCGAGTTTGGAAGTGGATCGGCCGAAGATTCGCACGCGCGTGTGCACTGGTGTTATGGGGCGGAGCGAGTAAGGCAAAACTAGATTTGTTTGGAAAAGGCAAAAGCCGTTCGGGACGAAGAAAGAAACGAACGGTAATTTGGCGAATTAGAAAAACTTACATCGTCCAAAGAAAAGAGAGGGGGAAGACTGAGGTTGATAAAAATGCACATGCACACACACACACACACACACACACACACACACACACACACACACACACATATATATATATATATATATATATATATATATATATATATATATATATATATATATATATATATATATATATACATATATATATATATATATGATTTGAACTATAGAGGGTGAGACAGACTCGGGAGTAAAGTGTATAGAAGAAAGGTTTATTAATCTGTAAATGTTCTCATTAATGGATTAACATTAATATACATGCATATGTTTATATGTGTGTGTGTGTGTGTGTGTGTGTGTGTGTCAATTCTGAAACTTGTGATTTCGTGGAGTCCTGAAACTTGTGATTTTGTGAAATCCTGGAACATCCTAGTATCCCTAGTTTCACAATCAGTGAAGTAATGGTTGACAAGCTTGTAATGCTAAACATCACTTCTTTAATGAGTTCTATCCCCAACCAGCGCCCGATAATAATGGTTTTGTGTTCAACAAAGCTCAGTAAATATTGAGTATCTTTGGCTTCAGCATTTACAGTGTATATACAGTATCTTAGTCAACCATTACTAAACTGATTGTGAAACTAGAAATTTCGGGAAATTTCTGATATGTTCAGTTTCACAATGTTAGTGTAACATATATTAAAAACTCCACTCCATCTCGCCTTGGAGCAATGGTTACGAAGCTAGTCACACAAACTATTACTATTTGTTTCCAACTAAGCACAGTTTCGGATAAACAACTTTCCCCTGTTATCCAAAAGTAGAAAGTTCCTGTAATATTTATTGTAAGCCAGAATATCGTAAACCAAGGAAGCAATTATTAAAATTTATATAGGAATTTTTTAGCGTTCCTAAACTACCAAAATAATGATGATGGTAGATTAGGCTGAGTTGTCTGGGTCTGGAATGGGGGGGGGGTGCAGTGCATAGAAGAGAGAGGAAAAGGGGGACACTTTATCTTTCAAATATCTCGCTGCATGACAAACGTTGAACTCTATTTTCACTGTTTGCCTTTTTTTTCGGAAAGCGAAAAAGTGACAAGTACCAATGCTGCATCTCTGTGACTATTGCTAAGCTTGGCATTTACCAATAAACTTCGATGTCGAATAATGATTAAAGAGCTAGTATTATGAATATTTCAGAACTGCAAACTGAGAAGTAAGCAACGTGCGCATGAGAGAATCATGCTCAACCTTACATGGGGAGATCACAAGACAGCACAGTATATAAAGAAGGAAATAGGTGTCCGTGACATCATAGAAACTATTAAAAACTCTCAAATGGCAATGGGCAGGCCATGTTGCAAGAATGAAAGACAACCTATGGACATCACGTCTCACAACATGGATCCCCAGAGATCACAGGCTAAACTAAGGCCGACAGAACACAAGATGGAGAGATGAAGTAGACAGATTCAGGATATACTGGCTCAGCGATGCCCAATAGAGAATTGTGGCAAATCCTGGGGAAGGTCTATGTCCAACGACGGACGTTAAAAGATTGATGATGACGATGATGACTTCTGTAACTAATTCGAACATGGTGTCCAATACAGTCTCATACTTAGATAAGCTTAGTAAATTATAAGGGAACATTGCCTTGGAGCAATGACTAGCAAGCCAGATCTGAAGACTTTTTCTAAAGCAGTGAGTTCGATTGCATCTATGTCCCAAAGAACAATGTGCCAAACGAAGATAAGCTCTGTAAATCTCTGAGGTGCCTTGGCGAATTATAATAGTTAGCAACCTGATCTAGCAAATAATTACTACCGTGAAGGGCATCGGCTCACGGTCCTCCTCATCATCAGTCTTTCAACGTCCGTCGTTGCAATAGACCTTCCCCAGGATTCGCCACACTTCTCTGTTGAGGGCGTCGCAGAGCCACAGTCCTCAGCCATGCTAATTTCCCCAGTTCAGGAAAACCAGAACGAAATAGCATTCAGAAAAGAACAAATCAAGTACAAGTAGTAATGGTAAAACTTAAGAGGTGGGAGCAAAGACAATATTAAAAAGGAATTGATTAAAACTCGATATCACAATTGAACAACCACAGCGTCAAAATCTTAATTCATGAAAAAAAAAAATCTATTAAAGAATAAATATGGTCAGAATAAATTTTGTATGTGGCATCACAAGAGTTCTCCATTTGAAAATATCTAAAATAGGGTAAAAAGGATCAATTTGGAGAATCTAAATGTTATTTCCTCTGGAAAACAGCTAAAATTCTAAAGAAACATTTAAAACATCTAGATTCTGAAGTATATAGATGTTGTTAATGAACCCGTCAAAATACTACCCCTAGGAGGCCAAAAATACATTATTTCCGAAAATCGAAAAAGATTTCCAGAAATGGAGTACTAATGCCAATTTTCAAGTCTTTAGCCAAAAAGGTATAGCCAGGAGTGCAGAAACACACAAACAAAAACACAAACCAATGCTCACATACAACGGTTATGGCTACGGTTATTCAATGATTGAGAATAATTAATTTAATAATAAGCATGTATTAAAGAACACGGTCCAATTTTATGGCGTACAGAGGACGTTTCAGCATTATGAGAGACTGTAAAAAAAAAAGAATGAAAAATTCTCATTCCTCAATCGATGTGTAAGTAAGGCATCGGCTCACGATTCCAAGCCAAGTTAATTTTTTTTTTCTTCGTTCCAACGAATCAGGACGAGAAACATTCAGGAAAAAACGAATTGAATGAAAGCAATGTTTATATATGTTAAGAATTGAAAGAAAGAGCAAAGTCAGTAAGAAATGAAATAAAATGAAATAATCCAATTCAGTTTACACAAGTTGGCAAAGTTTATTTTGGAAGGGAAACGAATCTCGTTTACCCGGCAAGCGTTGCCGCTGGGACACTGCCTGGAAGTTGATACGAATGTCAGGGGCAAAGCCGGAACCACGTGTTCAGAATGTCGCATTTTAGAATTACATTTGCCAAATGGCATGTCTGGAAATGTTAGACTCACACACTTAGTGAGTAGTCGAGGCCAGAGACGAATGCCATCACAGGTTTCCACCACTATTCCGAAGTAGAGCCTTCCTATAAATTAAGTGAGTGTCATATAGGAATCATGAAATTGCGTCCTATTACTCTGATTTTCTTTTCTTTTTTTCTTTTTTTTTTTTTTGCAACCAACGTACACAGCTAATAAAATCTCCAAATGTTCAAGGCAAGCACACACAAATTGCTAGACTTCAGCACTAAATCTACAACACCGTTGCATAGAAACAGACACACACACACACACACACACACACACACACACACACACACATATATATATATATATATATATATATATATATATAATGCTCTTCCAACTCTAGGATGGAGCACTCTGGTGGATGGGGAATTATGCGTATGTAAATATATCACTTAATTTGGTCTTACCGACCATACAGTTTCGCTTAGGACAGAAGTGAAGGTTTCGACTCTACGTAGTGGTATCGGAAGGGATAATGGATTGTCTATAGCCACACCGAAGAGTTGTAATACAACGAAAGAGCTGTCTGTGGATGACACAATATATATATATATATATATATATGTATATATATATATATATATATATATATATATATATATATACAGCCACTGGCACTTTTTCTGGAGACAAGGGACAAAAGAATCCAATAGGTTGAGCAGAAAAACATATTCGAGATATATCTTAACAACCCTGTTAACAGCAAAGAATGAATAATACCATTTTTTAAAAATTTAGCATGCATTTTTATCACAAATTAAAGCATTCACTTTCATTGGAAATTGCTAAAAACCTATTTGAAAAAAAAAATTTCGTAGACATAAGGAACATATAGATATTTGGATTTTCAGCCCTCTAGTACGATTTGTAAGATCTTTAGATGCGACGTATATATACGTAGATAGCCAGCCATCCAGCCATACCCATTCAAAGAATGAAAAACCCTATGTTGACAGTTTAAGGAGCAATTTCAGTCGACAGTTTCAAATTTTTTAAAAAAGCATGGTTGGGGTTAATACATTAATTGGTTACTTATCTACACTTCCGTGGCCGAATTGATTAAAGCGACGACCATGGGAAACCCCCAAAGTTAGTTAAAGGTTTCTTACAAACACACCCATGCCAAGAATAATCGATTGAGGGTTTGAATAATCTATATTTCCGTGGCTTAGTTGGTTGAAGCGACGACCATGGCTGGTACCGGGCTGCAAAGCATATGCTCCTGGGCCATGAGGGAATTATTTGATTTGGCTATTCGAAATAATAAGAATCGGCTGCACTTTTCTGCATTTCCTGTTACACTTCTAACATCTTCAGTGAGAAAAATATTTGAATTATGAGGCAAACCAATTGTAAAAAATGAATGAATTAGGCAAAATCAAACACATATCTTTGAATTTTTGAGATGAGGTATTATTATTAATTCTATTGATATTCGGACCATCCTCAATCGCATGGACACATAGCGTAGTGGTTACAGCATCAGACAAATTACTGCAAAGTAATCTAATGGTTGTAGGTTCAATCCTAGTGTGAGAAAATACTATTAATGCTAAGAGGGGAGTGCGATCGATATACCCCCGTCGGATAAATAAAGGGTTCGGTTCGTTACTTCCCCACACCTACCAGATGCATACCTAATGAAGGCCGTAGAGTGCAACGGCCAAAACGTTGTATGAAAAACAACCAAGATGAGGATGGTCCGAATATTAATAGAAATAAAATCAAATACGCTCGATGAACGAAAATTTAAAAATTATTATTATTTTAGCTTTTGTCTTTAGGGGCTCAGGGGTTGGGGACACCTTTTCAATAAGATGCTAAATTTCATAGGGTTAGAGTTTGGGATTTGATCCAAGAAAACTTGACCCTCCTGGGAGCTTTTTTGAGCTCTTCTTTCCTGCAGGGGGGAGGACTTCCACAACCAAATAGCAGCTCAAAACGCATTCGAAGAATCCATCAAATACTGTAGAATTCAATGCCTCCATAATAAATAGACTTGTTTCTTGTTGGCAAAAATACAAACATTCTGATGGTTCTTATTTCGATTCATAACTTTTATTCTAAGCTGAAATATACTGCTCTAAAGTTGATAGTGAAAGGCTGCAATTATCTTTGCACTAACTTAATACTTCCAGGCTGTTCTTGCAATTCTGCTACATGAATACATTCCCGGTGAATCTGTTGGTAATTTTACACGCTGATAGAAGAATACTCTCCGGCGTGATGAGATAAAGAAGTGACATTTGCTCTGAGCTCAAAGACAAATAAACTTTGTTTGAAATCTTGGGCCAGGAACAGTAAGAACATCTGCGGAAGGAGGAAAAATGTTGCTCCAACTGACAAAGAAAAAATGCATTATAAATAAATGAAAAAAAAAAAAAAATAGATAAGAGCTTAGAGATTTGTATTCAAAATAATCCAACCGCACCCTGTTGTATTTGGTAGTGGTTCTCAATTCACTGTCCACAAAGGTCGATGTTGAGAACTCTAAAGATATTTTTAGAAAAACGTGCGTAAAATCATCTCTATTTTCTGTTTGTTTAGTTGTTTTTCATTATTGTTCCTTGGTTCTCGTTTGTTTTTATTTTTTTATTTTTAGACATTTTTTTTATTTTAGATTTTTTGTTTAACCCTTTAACGCCATTGCAGTTCCACGGCTAACTCAATAAGATTTCCGTTTTATTATGATTGATGGCAACTCAATCCTATCTTTGTGCCAGGGCTTTTATCTTGCAATGGATAACTTTCAATGGATAACTTTCAATGGATTATCATGCAATTGACAAGGGTTTACATCTTGAAAAGAATAACTCTTTGCCACCTTGAATGACTTAAATGTTTATTTTGAAATGTTCTTGTGAAAAAAATCATCTTTTTTCAGTAAATAAACTATCAATGTTTGAAGATTTTTGCGTGCCTCCAAAGTGAGACTCCCCTTGGCATCTCACGCACTTTTTTCCCAGCGTCCATCTCACTTTTCAAAGAGTCCTCTTTCGGGGTTACCAACGTTTTCCTTGATCTCATCCACGATCTGCAATATTATAGAGAGAGCGATAGCTCAAAGGGGGCCAATTGTGGACCGTAAGGGGTAATTGACAAACCTGGACGATGCAATCTTTTGCCAAGAATCTTTGCACAAGGCGTGAAGAATTGGCATCGAGAATATGACGGTCATACAGCTCACTCAATCGCATAACCGACTGGGTACTCAATGGGAACCGTTTCTGCTCACGAATGTGCAGTCAGGTCCCCTCTGATCAAGTTTCATCATTAAGTAAACAGAATATAATGAAATGACTGGGTACTTTTTGGATAGGCTTCGTGGACACACTACGGTTACTGGAAATATGTTTCTTTTTATTATGCTTATTTTAGCGATTAGTTGCACCAGAAAAAAAAGAACTCTACCCTGGCCATCACTGTGCTATGAAATATAATAAATTGATCCTTTACTTTGTGTTATCAAAAGGCAAAAGTAGCTTTACAGATTAGAATTAGATTAGAAAGTAGAAAATGCGGATTTACAACAAGAAATCGGAATTGATTGAAAATGAAAATACGTATTCTTAGGATTTAGTCCCTGGTTGGTGGGATAAAATAATGTTCAGTAGGTCAAGAGACTTGTCTATAACCTTGTAAACAATGCTATGTCTCGAGATCATGGACGTACCGGATCGCACAGATACAGTTCAAATTATACACTATTCCAAATGAACATTCGTCCTACATACATATACATATATATATTTGTGTGTGTGTGTGTGAGTGTGTGTGTGTGTGTGATGTTTTCCCAAAACAAATCTTTTTCGTACTTTTAATGTACTTCTCAATCGGGGAAAGAAAAATTCATTAAAAGTACGAAACAGATTTGTTTTGGGAAACATTACATATGTTTCTATGAATTTTTGAGGAGAGGTATTATTATTATTTCTATTATTTTTCAGACTATCCTCATCGTGGTTGTTTTTCATACAACGTTTCGGCCGTTGTACTTTACGGCCTTCATCAGGTATCATCTGGTAGGTGTGGGGGAAGTAACGAACCGAACCCTTTATTTGTGTATTCATGACCACAGCTGCACGGTCATGAATACACAGGAGAAACATGTCACCCCTTGAAGGTTCGGTCGGAAGAACGCCGAAAAGTGGTGAGGAAAGGTGAAACTAACAAATCGGGTATAGCTGATCACGTATGGACGGAAAAGGGAGACCACCAACGAGGTGGAACGAGGTTGAGATAATTGATCAGGAAGAACACTGGAAGATTCGAAAATTGAAAGAGTCGACCCATATACTAGGCAAGAAAAACTGCCTCAGTAATCCTAGCATTGAAATGGATACCGTATGGGAACCTCTAATAATGAAAGACAGAAAACAGTAACATCAAATACCAAAAACTGCCACCTGAAGTTTAAGGCTCCTAAAAATTAGAGCTGGTTGTCCACATGGACACATAGCGTAGGGGTTAGAGAATCAGTCAGAATCACTGCAGTAAACTAATGGTTCTAGGTTCAATCCCAGTGTGAGACAATAATAATTCGAAAATGCTACTACTGCTAAGAGGGGAGTGTCTATATACCAACGTCGATTAAATAAAGGGTTCGATTCGTTACTTCCCCAACACCTACCAGATGACACCTGATGAAGGCCGTAGAGTACAACGGCCTAAACGTTGTATGAAAAACAACCAAGATGATGATAGTCCGAATAATAATAGAAATAACATTACATATTTTTATTCATTTAAACATATTGCTTTATTTGTTTAAAGAATATAAATCTTCCCTGAAAATACATAGCAGTTTCGCATACAATCTCTGAAGATTAGCGTTGTGAGTCGCGATGTCCATCGGTTGTCTGACATTCGTGCAACATGACCAGCCCATTGTCATTTGAGATTTCTAATGGATTCTTTGATATCCCTGACTCCTGTTTTTTTTTTGTTTTGTTTTTTTTTTCTATAATACACTAGATCTTGTGATCTCTCCATGTGATGTTGAGCATGATTCTCTTGAATGCACGTTGCATGGTTCTCTATTTGAAGGTCAATTTCTTGATTAGATTCCATGTTATAGCTTCATAGGCGACTATCGGAGGGATGCATTGGTTGTAAATCCTTCTTTTCAATACTAATGGGATTTTCTTGTTCTTAAAGGTTGAGCTTGTTCTGCAGAAAGCTTGCCACCCAAGAGCGATTCTTGATTTTTTTTTGAGGGTTTCATGGCGATCTGTTATCCTGAGTAGATATAGTGGTCTACTTTTTTAGGGCTGTGTTTTGGATTTGGATTTTTGTGTCTTTGGCCCCATGTTTTACATGACATTTGTTTTACTGGAGTTCATGTGAAGACCAACTTTCTTGCTCACTTTGTTCAGTTCGTCTAGCGTTATTCTGAGCTCGTGTTAGTATTTCACAAAAGGACGATGTCGTCAGCAAATCTGAGGTTATTCACGTATCTGCTGATTCCTTTATTTTCCTAGTCTAGGTTTCGGAAGATCATTTTGAGGAAGGCTTTGAAGAGCTTCTGAGAGCTGGTACCTCCTGATCTAACTCCCTTTTGGAGCCATAAAGACCCAGTCTTTATGTTGCCTAATAAATGAATGGTTGCGTTGGAATATATGTTGCAAAACTCTGATATATACAGGGTCTACGCCTTGTTGTATGATACTATCGATTTCCACTGAATCGAAGACCTTCTTGATGTCGACAGATGCTACAGCGACTGGCATTTTATATTCTGCAACTTTCACTTTTCGTTGATTTACTGAGACGGTCAATGGTTGTGTGGTTCAATCTGAATCCAGCCTGCTCTCGTGTTTGGTTTTCATCTTGCGTTTAGGTGATTTGGTTGATGATCACTTTGGTAAAAAGTTTGTAGATGCAGTCGAGTTGTCTCATTGGCCTTTAGCTGTTTAGTTCGTTCAGTTTCCTTTTCTTATGAAATATCGTTATGAATGCAGTGTTCCAATCTTCTGGGACTTCACTCTGTCTTTGTCGTAAGTTGAATAGGATGACTAGTTTCCTGATGATGACTTCACCAGTTTTTTGAGTAGGTCGATGGTGATGTTATCTGGTTCAGGGTCTGTTTCTCTTTTATTTGTTTGATTGTTTGTTTCACCTCCCACGAAATGATTTCTGGAAATTCTTCAAACTTGTTACTCGTAACTTGTATATTTTGTTTATTGTCTTGTGTCCTTTGTTGGGAGGAATAGAGATTTTTGTAGAATTTTTTAGCTCGTTCGTCAATTCGGTCCCTATCCATTATTAAGTTTCCATTTTCTCCGATCACACTAGATACTTATGTTTCTTCCTATACTGAGAGCCTTTCTAATAGTTTTAAAGCCTCTACCTGTTCTGCTGTTGTGTATCGTCTCTTATATTCTCTTTGTTTCTTCTGGACCGTCATCATCGTTATCAGTCTTTAATTTTCCGTCGTTGGACACAGAGTTTCACTAGGATAAGTTACTGCAGGGGTGCTCTGGGTTAGTGGTAATGATGTTTCAATCCCGAAACCATGCCAAACCCCAGGTTCATCGTCTGTTGAAGGTTTTGTTAGGTGCAGTGCTGTTCTTCTCGCAGCAATAATTGGATGAATTTATTTATTATTCACCGGTTGAAATTTCCAGCCCTTTAGCTCGATTGATGCAGCCTGTATTTATGGCACATACATAGTTACATAGTCAGCCGGACCAACTTGAAAACTGAAGAAACCTATGGTGACGGTTTTAGTTGACTGTTTGTAACGAGAATATGCAGTCTGAATGAAAATAAGTCGCAAAAATTATTTTCCTTCATTCTTTTTCCTTATTCCGTACGTTATTTTCCTTCCTTCTCTTCTTTCTCTTTCATTCCTTTCTTTCTTTTCCACTTTCTTTTTCCTTCCTTCCAATGTTCTTTCAATCATTTTTTTCTCTGCCCACTTCATTCGTTCTTCTTCTCAGTGTCTTTTTCTTTTACCTCCTTGTCCTTTTCTTTTCTTTTTTCTCTCCGTTCTCTTCATTGATCTCACCAGACTTTTTTCTACCTTTTTTATTCTCCTGTTTTTTCCTTCCTCCCTGTCTTCCTTTACTCTTTCCCTCTTTTTTTTTTATTTCCTTCAATCTCTTTCGTGTTTTTTCTCACCGTTCCTCCTCTCATCCTGTCTCTATATTCCCCACTTCCTCATATCTCTTTTCTCCTCTCCAGATCTTTCACCCATCCCCCCTTTTGGAAACTGTCAATCAACACTGTTAGTAAATCTGCCAACAAAGGTTTCTGCAATTGCAGACCACACCAATGGAGCTAGAGCGCTGAAAGTTTACCCATTTACTCACAAAGTCTAGAAAAAAGTATCAATTTTTTTTTTTTTGAAAATCAGACCTATGATAGGTTATAAGCAGGAGGTTAAATTTGCAACGTAAGTTCATGCTGATTTCAGTAATCGCTGCCCAGCAAAAGTCGAGAAAGTGTTGTAAGTGCCCGACGCCATACGCTACTTCACCCCCAAGCTGGAGTAGGAGGCGAATTCATGCCTTTCCCAAAGGCATTAGTGCCAGTCTCAGTCTCACTCGACTTGCCCAGTCAATTTTTCACGTTGTGAACCGATCGGCCCCCGGCGCATCTTTTAGCCGAGAGAGGTAACTCATTCATAAATCATCCGTTCCTTCCAATTATTGTTTTAATTAATCACCCCCAACAAGGCATACTGTCAAGAGTCTTCGGTCGCATGACGGTCTTTAAAGAGTGACCAACCAGACCTATTTTTTTTTCTTCATTTCTCTCTCCTCTTTCTTTTATGTTCCTCTCCTCCCCATCTTTTTTTTTTACTCTCCTTTGACCTTTTTAAAATTTACTTCGTCGATATTTTCTCCCCTCGCTATTTGATGTTTTCTCTCTTTATTATTTGATATTTTCTCTCTTTATTATTTAATTATCTTCAGTTGATGCGAAGGCTTGTTTGTTCGTTCGTTTTTGTTTGTTTGTTTGTTTGTTTGTCTTTCCTCCTTTTATCCCTCACATACATCTATTTGAAATATTTACTTGAAGTCATTTCGTCAAGGTCGTAAATCTATCGGCTCTTTATGCGGACGTACATTTCGATAAACAATTACTGAATTTCTCCCGGTGGAGTCTAACCAGGAACAACATCTGCTCAACAAATGAAATATTAAATAACGGAGGCTGAATATGTTCTTTTTTTTTCCCTGAGAAAATTCCATTGTTGTTTTTTTATTCATATTCTCGACCTGTCAAATGCTCTTATTAACAAAGTTTATCACAGAAATTTATAGGCGGAAAAGGAGAAATTACGATATCGCTCTTCGTGATCAAAACATGTGTCAAACCAGGCTCTTTCCTCTCTCACATATCCTCCCCCTTTTTATCTCTCTCTCTTTCTGTCCCTCTCTCTATCTCTCTCTCTCTCTCTCTCTCTCTCTATATATATATATATATATATATATATATATATATATATATATATATATATATATATATGTATATATATATATGTATGTATGCTGAAATGACAAATTTTGTATAGTTCTTTTATATCTTTCTTGTCTCTCTCTGTATATATCTATATCTATATCTATCTATCTATCAATATATATATATATATATATATATATATATATATATATATATACTGAAATGACAACTTTTGAAAAGTTTTTTTTACATCTTTCTTCTCTCTCTCTCTATCTATCTATCTCTCTCTATATACATATACATATATGTATATGTGTGTGTGTGTGTGTGTGTGTTGAGAGAGAGAGAGAGAGACCGACCGACCCACCGACCCACCGAACCACCAACCGAACGTTTAAACAATACTAACACTTATTGAATCTAGTCATGTGTTCTTTTGTTCGTAAAAAATGAAAACTTAATTGAAAAATTGAAAAAAAATTCTCTATCGTTGGTCTCTGTTTCATCATGTTCGGAAAAGAATAGCCGGCTTTTGAATGCCAACTTTTAGTTGTTTTTAACGACATTATTATACAGTGAGCGCAAAATTAGAATGTAAATATGGTTGTTCCTCCTTAATTCTGTTACAGCGGAATTTTAATAATTTTTTACACGAATATTCGCGTAGCATTTTCAAGGTTATGTCTCTGTGCCAGCGAATGGCCAGTTGTATTTGCACTGTGCAGAGGGAAGTTGTCTTATTAGAATATAAGTTTAGTACCTAGGCTGGGAGTCTCGTTCCGAAATTAAGGGAAAAAATATCTATATATGGATAGATATTGCATGGTATGTATACGCACGCGTGCACACACACACACACACACACACACACATATATATATATATATATATATATATATATATATATATATATATATATATATATATATATATATATATGCCAGCCTCTGGGTCTGAAGCAAAGGTTTCGATCCTAACTCGTGGTACTGGATGCGATATTAGATAGTCTATAGCTACACTGAAGAGTTGTAATGCAACGAAATAGTTGTCAGTTGATGACTCAATTATTAATTGATATATATATATATATATATATATATATATATATATATATATATATATATATATACGGGTGTGTGTTTCCCGCTATCCAAAACTAAAACGTTTGTATAAAAACCAAAATGTTGAACGATTACTCATAAACAATGTCTTCAAACAATAACTTAAATGTATATGTGATGGACAACACGAGGTTATTTTCTGCAGTTCCCCAATTTTCATCGTGCCAAACTATAAAGCATATGTCTTGACTAGATCACTGAATGCTACTCAGTTACAATCAAGAAAGTTTCAAAATAGCCATCAAATTTCACCTACATGAAATACTGAAGCCTAGAAATTAACAGCATTCCATTTTGCAAACAAAAAACACTGATACAAATAATTTACTTTGAAATGTATGATATCTGCCCACAATTCACAGATATTGGTTGATCATCTGTTGACTTAGATAAAATTTTTAATTTTTCCAACCGTAAAAGCTTCTGCATTTATCACGATAACTTGCTATAAATCTTCTTTAGAAGCAAACTGGCTCCCATCTTCATACTCTTCCCTCTCCAGGATGCTTCAGAGATTTTTGATGGGCTTAAAATCTAGAAAAAATGATTACTAATACATTATTCTACCATTTCTGAAGCCAGTTTTCATCAGATAGTTGATCGTTGCATGCAAATCCTTTAAAGGGGGGTGCCTTGCATGAATATAAGTTTCGTACGTAGGCCGAGAGACTTGCTCCTAAACCAAGGCTGGAAATTTTTCTTCGAAAATTCAATATAAGCCAGCGATATCATTTCTTGCATGAATGTAAACTTGGCCACAATGGTCTCAAAAAGCTCCCAGTCCCAATATCAACTGAGATTTGGGTGAAGGAACCATCACTGGTCGTGCATTCCGGCTTTGGCTTCAAAAGTCTTGTAGTGGAGATATGAGTCTCGAAGATTGAAGCAACAGAAGATGTCCATCTGCAATTGAGAATGAACAACTGAAGATAATGATTGAACAAAACCCACGCCCAATGGCCAGAGAAATGTGACACATACTGAGTGTTGGCAATATCGAACCATCAAAGACAAATCGGCAAAGTAAAAAAGTCTTTCCACTGTTTCCTTCAAACTTCGAAATCTCCAGCTGTTTGTACACGGGCTCACAAGAAGTACTAATCAAAGATAGCAGGAAGAGTCCTAACTATACACGGCTCACTCGTCCTGTCGACAATTTCCTGATGGTAGAGATTGTGTCTGTATGCGAGACAGTGCATTGTTCTATTAGTCACATTAGTTTTTTTCCCCCTTTATTTTTCATGATCCGAGAATTAACCACAGAACCATCCAACCCAGATGTATGAGGAGAAGTGACAGCCTCTAATGAACTTCAATGTACGTGCACACCAATTTGGCCATCCTTTGAGATTAGATGCTCATCGTACAGGAAATTCCAGTGGGACCCCACAGCAGATGCGACGACCGTCCTAAAACAGAGAAGGGACCTAATATAAATAAGGTCATGTCTGACCGCGTCGTAATGACAGGTCGACCCTAACCCAGTCGCACCTCATTAGTCGCCCGTAACAACGTCACGCCACGGGCTGGGACTCCCATGTTCTAAATGCAGGGAATGTCTGTGATGAGGTGGGTGGGAAAGAGTCGCGTTACAGCAATCGCGTAAGTCGTTAACGAACGTCGGGTGGTGCACGGGGTTGGGGCAACTTGAGCGGCTTTGAGCAAGAGATCGAAATAATTTAATAAAATCGAGTGCGTCATGCCGAACAGCGGGCCGTCGAACAGCCTTTTATATACATTAGCATATGTCCCGGCTTTGATTCGCCCACCGGTGACTTTCCTGTTCTCGTTATCCATCTGCGCAGCTTACAACCACATTACCTGTCGCTGTCCCGGTTCGATAAGAATATTAGACACCACGAACTACTTTCTGTTATCATTTACAAAGCATCCCTCTCTCTGTGTCTCTCTCTGTCTGTCTGTCTGTCTGTCAGTCTGTCTCTCTCTCTCTCTCATTCTATATATATATATATATATATATATATAGAGAGAGAGAGAGAGAGAGAGAGAGACGGACAGACAGACACCGACGCAGTCACAGTGAATAAATAAAATGAGAATTTGGAATCAAAGCAGTTATTTGGGCCGATGCATTACCGGCGACTGTTTAGGTCAATGGTAAGAGCAACGCTACGTTGGAATAGCTAGCTTATCGGTCGCAGGTTCGATTACAGCAGTAACCCATTTTTTTTTTCTTGAATTGCTTATTCTATTTACGTTTTCTAGACCAAATGATACATTCACCGTATAATAACAGGCAATCATTCCGAAAAGGGTTTTTGGAGTGGGTGTAATTTGGAAACGCATCCCCGCCCTGGGAATTCCAATGGAAGTGGGTGATTTGGGAATACCCCCGGGATCCCTAATGGAGTGATGGCGAGGGCAAAATCTTTGTTTATTTGCCATTCTAGGCAGTTATCTTGTGGCCCATCAATATACGTTCATTGAGCCGAAACTTGGACCAATGGATCAGCCTTTAGGGTTGTTTTTCACCGATCAAGTCATAGTACACGTCAATTTATTGCAAATTTTCCTCTTTCATCATATCTCACTGAAGGTTGAAGTGGGCCCCTCAAGGAGCCGAGCTCCTACCCACTTCCAGGGGATTCTAAATATCTAGCTACATCTCTGTTTCTAACCGACAACCTCAAATGCTCACCGACACAAATCAATAGACTCAACCTCGATTAATATAGTCTCAATAGCAGTTTTTGGCAGCAAGTAACAGTGAAAAGGGACGCCAATATTCCTGGAGTTTAGCCAGACTTTTGGAAGCTCAAACATGTTGATCAGACAGGTATAAGTGTCTCAGTCGACTGCCGACCAGTGTTTCCGTGACCTCTGTGACTTATATTGACACTGGAATGTTGTACAATTCGAAGAGCGCAGAAATGGAGTGGCTGCTCCAATCTTTGCACACATGCCAGAGAATGATCGATGGGAAAGGTGGGAGAAAGATGAAAGTGTTCAAGGTGATAATTCTTTGCAACTAATAAGTTGTATATATATATATATATATATATATATATATATATATATATATATATATATATATATATATATAAGTCTATTACTGCCAGAGTTCTCAGTGCCTACATTCACACTATATCAAGGAAGTTTTGGTAGTCTGTATGATATATATTGTACCCGTTTATTGCTTCTATCATCATATAACCACAATATTGGTCCTTGTACGAAACTGACATTCGCTGGATATATTGGTCAGCACTCAAGGCAATGCAATGTTGAGTTTTAAGGTTTTTTGGATCAGTGGTACACGAGAAATCTAATAAGAATATTTCTTTTTGAAAGAATACTGATGATAGATCTTGTATCTAAGATTATAGGTATAAATTTACGTATGAAATATCTAGAATGGCAATAGATCAAAATTCTGAAAAAAAACATCTCAATTAACAACACTGATGAGAAATAATCGAAAATTACAAATCCGTAATTTCGTACGACGGATAGAAAATTATATCACATTTTTATGAGTTATGTTTATTCTGTTTACGTTGTCTAGGGTGAGTGGTACGTTAACCGTGTAATGACGGGAGATCATTTCAAAAATGTTTATATATAATATAACGCAACTTATAATCATTCTGTAAGATCACATATATCCATTCCTTAAAACATATTCATATGTATATAGATGTGTATTTTATGCCTGAGGAGTTAACATATACTCTGGTCTACTAGATTCCGAGGTCAGCATGTGTGAACAATGTGGTCGGATTATCGGTTATTTTTGGTCACGGGGATAACTCAGTAACGAGAAAAGACCGCAAAGACCTACGCATTATTTACTTGTCTTAATTTCTCTGGATTATTGGTGGATGGAAACCAAAGTAACTTTGAATAAAACATTATGATCAGATTTATGTTGGAAAAAAAGGTTTGGATTACGAGAGGACAAAAAAAATTATTCTTACACAAAAACTCATATATGTATGTAAATAATCTGTTAACTACATTGGCAACCTTGAGAGAGGCCAATTCAGTATAATAGAAGTAATCAATAAGCTAGAGTCGAAACCAGACAAAATCGAAAACAAAATGTAAAAAGGCCAGGAATTAAAATAATCACCGGAAAACAATATCGGAGTAATTGAAAACAAAACGACTGAAAAGATAAAAATCTCCATCGATCATTATCATCATCCAATCATATATATATATATATATATATATATATATATATATATATATACGTATATGTTTAGGCAGCAATCTTTTATTGATTTATGGTTGATTAAAAACGACGGACAAAGATTTTCTTCAAAAAAAGTTTTTCCCCAACTTTCCTTGTTTACATACAAGGGCGTGTGTGTTTGGATCTAATGAATGTGAATATCGTCCAAAAGTATGTGATGATCGAACGGTTTCGGATATTCTTCTGGGTATTATCGAGACCGAGGAAAAATAAGGGGAGTTGAGCGTTTTTCTTTTTGGAAACTGTTAGATTTGGCGTTTACCATTGGTGCGTTTTGATGACGTCACCACTTTTCATTTGCATATCATCATGTGCGTGTCATCACATTTGGATTTTTTTCGTTTCCTTTAATGGCTGGATTTGACTACATTCCTTTACTTTGCCAGTAAAACTAAAAAGTGACCTAAATGAACTCGCCGACTCCGATCTTACACCCTGAAAGATCACGCTTACACAAAAGACTTAAAATTGACATCGCGGACGACCTTGAAAAACTCTGAGACAGAGAGGCGAGGAGAACAATGGTAATCAAGATATGTGAAGCCCGAGCAGGACCGGCCTTGCCCTACCCAAAGTGATAAAAGAAAAATAATATATCCTTCCATTTCTTCGGTGGGAATAGCGAAAATGTAAGCTGACATCTCTTTGTTCTCTTCCACCATCATGAAAATTGAAACTAGAAGAAGTGTGTCTCATAACGAAGTGAGAGAAAAAAATTGCCTACAAATTCTTGAATTGTATCTTCCAAAACTTATCCACCTATCCCCTACAGCTGTAAAACACTGGAAAAGACTTTTTAGTCACGCCAGCCTTTCAAACACCATAAACTGAAAAAGGGGGAACGTAGTGTCGATGAGAAGAGACGATCGTAATGAAATTATATAATTAGAGCAATCCAATTAACTCTATAATGGCATATCGATGTAAGGACCAGGAGGAAAGGCAGAAAGCGTTAGCAGAATATTCTCGTGATGATGCAATTATAAACGTTGGGTTAAATTACACAACTGTAAATTGAATTGAAAGGAAGACAGTAACAAATAAAAAGCAACTTATAATAGGAAAAAACATATGCACGCATATATATATATATATATATATATATATATATATATATATATATATATATATATATATATATATATGTATATATATATATATATATATATATACTGAGAAGTATAGACATTTTTCGTCCACTCATTTTCTAGTGAGTCTTTCGAGTTTTTCTTGTGACTAATACGAGATGTATTTAATACCGTTAAATATCGAAAATTTAAACGAACACAGCGACGTAAACCCAATCTTGAAGACCAACAATGGTCAAAAGTTCTCGGACCAACGAGATTGAAGATAGTTCAACATTCTTACGCTCCTCCAAACCAACTATTAGTAATAGCAACGTAAAACTCGCAAAAAAGACTTATTCGAAAATGATCGGACAAAAAAACGCCTCTACTTTTCAATAATACTTATATAAAAGAAAGGATGTTGCCTAAGCCGGACAGCGATTGCTTTCTATGGTAACCTACATCTTAGACTCCCTGGTTCTAAAACATGATGGTCATTTTAGTTATAATCAACACATGAGAAGGATGGCAAAACACACATTTTGACTGATAAGACCTCACTGTAACATGACGGCTCTGATACTAGAAATACTGCACGCATCTGTGCCTGCATCTTACAACAGTAGAAGCCTGGATGAACATATAACCGCTGACGATGGAGGTGTTCTTTGAAACATGTCTGGGAGTCACACGTGCTGAAGATTCGATACACACTGTATACTTCTGTTCTGTCTCGAATAGATACATATATAGCAAAGTACAAATCAGTTATTCAATATCCGATGTGTGGTGGATTTATTTCATGAAATGTTCTACACATTCAACATTAAGTTGAAGTAGAGCTTTAGATAAGGTGAGATAATGGATTCGTTACGCAAACACGTTTATTAACAAGTAAACAAGAAAAAAGGGAGATAGAAAAAGGAAATATCAATAGAATAAGACTGAATATTCCCATCCAGGAAATGAACCCCTGTCTCCAATAAAGTCCGACATATGGATCCGAATAAATCGGATCATTCGCCTGAAGAAGCCCTAAAGGGCAGAAACATAAACGTGTTCGTGTAGCAAATCCATTATTTCACTATTTCAGTCTCTCTCTCCCCCTCTATTTCTCTCTCTCTCTCTCTCTCTATATATATATATATATATATATACATATTTCTCTCTCTCTCTCTCTATATATATATATATATATATATAGAGAGAGAGAGAGAGAGAGAAATATGTATATATACATGTAGAGAGAGACTGTATATATATATAGAGAGAGAGAGAGCGAGAAAGAGTCTAGAAAGTTTTAAGCTTGAAACAGTAAACACAGAAAAACTTCTTTCAAAAAATATGTGCCATTATTATCAACATCATCATTGTTGTCAATTCCTGACAAGTGTGGCGGTTCTGAAAAGAAGATATACTCTCAGGGTTTACAATCTTTCAGCTTTTAGGGTCTTCGTTTCTTCCCATCATGCACGCTTCTCCTCCTCTCTCTGTAGGTGTTGACACTCAAATTGGCAACAGCCTTAATCTACGACCCTTCTCCACTACAACGTGTTTATTGCAAAAGCCTGCAAGCGATCTGTGCCAATCTCACAATCTGTGAAGGTTGTCTTCGTGGCGTCTCTTGGAGGTGCCAAATCTTCGGTTTCCTTGCGAGAATTGAAAATAGATCATTTGCCTCGCCATCCAATCGCTGCAT
This sequence comes from Thysanoteuthis rhombus, assembly GCA_963457665.1. Classification (NCBI taxonomy): domain Eukaryota; kingdom Metazoa; phylum Mollusca; class Cephalopoda; order Oegopsida; family Thysanoteuthidae; genus Thysanoteuthis; species Thysanoteuthis major. Next base: position 3,235,951 of record OY735219.1, on the reverse strand, counting down.
ATACTGGAGCAGTAGTTTCGAAACTGAGGTCTGCAGGCCCCCTGGGCGGGGCCACCAGATGATGGTTGGGGATCTTCAGATAAAAATTTTAATTTATTCCATGTATTTGAAATTAAGATAACTGAGCTTGGAAATAAGCCCATTACCGAAAAACATGATTTTTGCACACAAACTAGTACCATATATCAGGATTCGAATCAATGCAATCCATTTAAGATAAAAAATGACTTTTGAGGTCAAAAGTTTCTTGTTATTGAAGTTCAATCGTTATTGTCTGGAAAAAAAGATGTTAAAATTGCAGGTCCACCAGAATATTTCTTTTGAAAAAAAGTCCTTAAGTTTTTTAAAGTTTCGAATTCACTATCCTAGAGTAAATAGTCTAATAAATTAGATCAAACCTTCTGTAACGTGGTTGATAGCTAAATTTTGAACTGAATTTCAAAGTAAATTCTGAACTGTTTAATGTTCAACCTATGTGAATAATATTAAGGACTGTGTAAAGTTCCTTTACAAAGGAATAGATCATGTTGAGATATCAATATTTGTTGCGTAAAATGAACGTTATCTTATCGTTACGACGCGGACTTATTGATAGATTCATGTACAAACGAATGGTCTTTTCTAAGTGAATATATTTTATCTGAGCAAATCATATACACTTGAATATTTACTACTATACTATAATCACATGCGTTATGAAATATATATATATATATATATATATATATATATATATATATATATATATATATATATATATATATATATATCAAAGCACAAATGGGTCTATTTCATAAAGTGAAAGTAGAGCTTTGAATATGATGATATAATGGATTCGCTACACAAACACGTTTATGTTTCTGCCCTTTGGGGACTTCTTCAAAATGTGTTTGCATAGCGAATCCATTATTTCATTCTATATATATTTATGTGTATGTGTATGTGTGTGTGTGTGTGTGTGTGTGTGTGCATGATTATCAAAACTTCAATAGTTATCAGACTCGTCTAGCCTGTGGACCCCTTCATGATCTTTAAAAAATATGTACCTAGTCTTCAAAGATGTTTTATTCATTTTACACTGCAGCTTCTTGAAACTTTGAACGTAGTTAAACCATTGTGGACTCCAAAGGTCGAGGGCTCCAGTTGGGCAACTACTGGTCATGGTGATTGTATCGTTATTGGTAATATATAATGGATGCATCCTTTTGGTGCGTGTAAATAACAAATGACATTGATGGCAGAGTTAAGATGGTTAATGCAAGACCATTTTCTCCCAATCCCGGATTTTTTCTATGGTTTTTCTATGGTTCATGTATGCAACAATATCGTAAATCAAACTATGATAAAACAGGTCTGAATAGACACTCAATAGAAACTGTCTTACGACCAATATATTTTGGCAGCCTGCTGTGTTTGGGATGATCAATTAAAAAACTTGTGATCAATGAATAAGTTACTTCTCTCACGTTTTGTTTGGCTCTGATTACGAAAAAGTGTGATTTTTAAAGGAAAACAACAAACTGGCTCAAACTAGGGACCAATTTGACATGAACTAAAATTTCAAATTGAGCCCTCCCCTAAAAAAACTATTCGATGGGGTGCATGAACATATTATAGACACTTAAACATAGACTACTATATTATAATCACCTGCGTTATGTATCTTTCTTACACACACACACACACACACACATATATATATATATATATATATATATATATATATATATATATATATATATATCAAAGTACAAATAAGTGATTCAATATCCGATGTGCAGTGGTTCTATTTCGTAAAGTGATCCATACATTCAACAACAAGTCAGTATAAAGTAGAGCTTTGAATGAGGTGAAATTTTAAAAAAAGGTTCTTAGTATACATAATGAAGGGTATCTTTTTTTTAAATTTCCAGCTGTCTCGCTCCATAGGTGCAGTCTGTATGCATAATACATTCATAGACAGCCAGCCAGACAAACAAGCTCGAAAACTGTGGGGAAACCCACGTTGGCAGTTTTTAGTTGACGGTTTCAAGTAAATAACAATAATAACAAACAAGCAAATACGAGTAATCGATACTCAGCCAAATGACCACCATGGAATGAGTCGGCTAAAATCATTCCCCGACCCCGGAGAACCAATAAGTGCATTAACCGCGCATCGAAATCACGTGCAGCTCACGTTTGAACGAGATTTAGTGTTGGCGAATTCTTCCTTGTTTTGAGAGCTGCACGTTTTGGTTAGAGAATAAAATCTCTTCCTAATTCCTTAAATGATGAGTTTTGACCGTTTGCAGACGCCGACAAAATTGTTTTAACTCGGAAATGAAAGAAAAAAAAACAAATCTAGAATCAAATATTCTAGTAATGTGTAACGTTCGACATATTTTCAAGCCCTTAGCGATTGCAACACTCGGCTGATCAATGGACTCCAAACCTCAATCCCCATAGGGGAAGTATTGCTGAGTTCGTTTCCTTCGATGCTCCATCTCGTCTATCTCTCTTCTCTCTCTCTTCTCTCTCTCTCTCTCTCTCTCTCTTGTTCATGTTTACAAAATGAGAAAAAAATCCTTTTTCTTCTTTCATTCGCATATGACATTGGCACGGTCATGTTATATATGCCTGTAAAATATTGACCAATTCGTTTCTTCTGTCTGGCATGTCCTCTTTTGTTTCCGTAGTTTTATTTTTTGTAGCTTTGTACCCCTCCCCACTCAAAATCGATTTTCTGTCTATCCACTCCACACTTTCCCTCGCTCTCTTCTTATCTCTCCCTCTCCCTCTCTCTCTCTTTCTCTCTTTCTGTCTTCCTTTCCCGCTCTTCTCTCTCTTCTCTCCGTCCATCAGTCTGTCTGTCCGCCCGTCTGTCTGTCTGTCTGTCTGTCTGTCTCTCTATATATGCATATATGCACACCTATTACAGATTTACAGTCATTCATTCTTACATAAGACTCTTACAAAACACTCCAAGCCGCCATAGCTTGGAACCGTGTTTGTGAGAGTTTAGCTTTACCTCGATTCATCTTCTACATCCATTTACAAGATGCGTCCAAAGGCAGTAGAAGAGACTAAAAGTGCTCGTAACGGTGTTATGCTCGCTAACTGAAAGCAATAAAAGAAGTTTATTTTGGCGTCTGGGAACGCTTGATATGTTGACATTAATCAATGATGATTACTTCTTCACTTTTCATAATTTTGTCTTACGAAATATTTTGTAGAAAAAACTTTACTTTCGAATAACAAGAGGAATCTATCATATATGTATATATGTATATATATATATATACTTGTATTATGAATGTGGATTGATCCCACAGAATGTTGATAAAAGTGACAATTGGAAAGTGAAAACGAAAAGCAAGTGTCGCAATTATTTTTATTATTCCGTGGGCATGTTTCGATGCATTTTGACGGGTGCCAGTCATTTTTTTTCAGAGAAAAAATTTCATGGGTTCACAAAAACTTTGTTGTTTACATGTTTGAGATCGAAGAAACAACTGGTAATATTTCTGTGTTGTTCAGTTGTTTTGTGGGGGCGGGGGTTGTTTACATCTGTGTAGGAGCAAAGTTTGGTTTGAGATTAGTTGGGACAGTAAGAGGCAGGGTAGGGGAGTGTTTGTTTCCTATCTCTAAAAAAAGCCGAATATATATGTATACATATATATATATATATATATATATATATATATATATATATATATATATATATGTGTGTGTGTGTGTATGTATATATATATATATATATATATATATATATATATATCACTTCTTCCTCTGACGATGACTATACAGTCGAAACCACTTTGGATTAAGTATGAAAAAACTTTCTCAGTGTCTATCCCAGTTTCTTTCTTTAGTTTTACCTCTTTCTTACTACCTACGTATCTAAATAATTTGTCTCTCAATATCTATAAATGTTGATAAATCCGTTAGGATATATTATTTTATTTCATTCTCTCTTTTTCCCCTCTCTCCCTCTCTATCTATCTATATATCTATCTATCTTCCCCTATACATATATATTTCGTATTTTGTCTCATTTAGATGGCAGTCCCTCCCTTCCTTATCTTTTTCATCAATTCACTTACTCGTCTTTCCTTCAGAACTACTTACGATTATCTTATTTGAATCGGAACTGGGTGTGACTGTTCACCGAAAAGACAAATAAGGAATAGTTTGCCACAGTAGCAATCACTTCACTCATACTAATTGGCTCGAAGCAAAACTTCGGAATCGTTTTCTGAAAGTCTCTCTACAAAGCGATTTTACAACATGTAACCACACCCCAAAACGCGGCTTAATGGAATTGCTTCTTGCGGAATTACTTCAAAATAGTCGACTGATGATTAAAAGTTGTTCTTTTTTGTCCGCTGGAGAAATCAATAAGACCTCATATCGCCGATATTTATTATTCAAGAATCATCATCATCAGTAGCAGCAGCCTGTTAACGTACATCGTTGGATAAAAGCCCTCCCAAAGAAACACCGGGCGTTTCGATTGTGAGCGCCAATAACTTCTGAACCTGTCTTAATTCGTCATGCCATCTTACTTTTTTGCCTGCTACGATTTCGCAAGATATCTCTAGGGATATACTTCGTGAGTCGTCATATCTAACAGTTGTCTGACATTTTTACTTTATGGTCCGCCCATCGCCATTTGCGGTTCTTGATGTATTTTAT